>JTDE01000031.1:186028-209218 GCA_014338405.1 Paragonimus skrjabini miyazakii
ATCTTGTGTATTCGGTGGTCGGACATGTTTCCGAACACTCAGATACTGCGGTGTGTGGACATGAACGGGATGGAAGCCATGCTGATGTTGAATCAGCTTCGTTGGCTGGGTCACGTCCTTCGGATGAGCGATGACCGTATCTCGAAGCAGGTGCTGTATGGACAACTGAGATCAGGTAAGCGAAATCCTGGTGGTCAAAAGCGGCGATACCAGGATGATGTGCAGGTAAGCCTTTCACGTTGTAAAATTGATTTTAGATGTTGGGAAGACTTAGCGTTGAACCGGACTGCGTGGAGGAATACGATTCGGACGGGTGTCCGTGAGTTCAACGAGCAGTTATTGTGCGGCCGAGAACGTAATCGCGCGGTACGCAAAGGAACCATCGATGCCATAGGTCGTGGTGACATGACCATATGGCGTTGTGATGTGTGCGGACGCGAATCCGCTGGCCGCCTTGGATTAGTAGGTCACCAGCGTACTCATAGTGCACCGTCGACGAAGAGACGACAAGTACGTTAGACTCAGGTATGTCATATCAGTATATCCATTTTATTTCTGTTATCGATTGCATTGACCAAAACCATGGTCGTCCGGTAACTAATCCGCTCCTCTTTTCAGAAAATTGAGTGTCTGTGATCTTCTACCTATTCTTTTCTTGGGCTTTTTTGGTGTATTGAATGATGAATCGTCTGTCTGATCTTTTCGTAGTTCAACTTTGAATTTTGTTTTTCAACTTTATCCTCTCTAGAATGCAATAGCATGCATTCGTATACTGAAATGCTTCTTGTATTACATTTTACATATCTTTCTTCCTAGTATAGATCTTGGTATTACAGTCTCCCTCTCTGTGTTTATTTTCCGAGAGATAAGGGTTTCCTTTCCGTGCTAGCCATTCAATTGGCTAACCAGCATTGACCGGCTGGACACAAAGGCCTCACTCACACACCTACTGGTATTGTTCCTTCCGGTTTACACCTGATACGTGGTATGTGAGTGGAACCGCAAGTGGTACAACGCAAGCCACTTGGGGTGATGGTTTAAAGCGCAGACGTCCTTTAGCTTTGGTCACTGTGACAGGCTAGTCCTTTTCGGATGTCGCTAACCATGTGTTGATGTGTGCCCGAATCAAGTTTTACCCGAACTTGGAGATAAAAGCCCAAGCATACGGAATTTGGATTTATGTCTTATTGAACCAAACAATGAGAATATCATGAAATTTCATGTGGAATGGGCAAATGTATACAGCGTTAAATTCATGTCAGCCCACAAATTGGATCAAAAATCGTCTAACATAGCACAAGGGTTAGTTCCTTAGTACTAGGTTTCCCGTAAATAGCTGCAAATTTTTCCGTATCCGTTAGTTTATAAGCACGGTGCAAACTGTCATCTGTCATAGAACTATCAGCGTTATTATTCCAGTCGGTTTTCACTGTTAGTACTGCAATCGATCGTTGATTTAAATGGCCATAAACCGGCCTTTCTGCGTCAATCTTCGTCGATCGTAGGCGATGCTAGGCTACGACAGGCGGGTGTGGCACAATTTTCGCGTTTCTTCAAGGTCACTGTCGACAACCAATCGTATTGCGAACACAGGTACGGCGCTTGCATATGTATGACTCAGCTGCTAAAATTAGCAGTTTGACAAGAATTCGACTACCTAGCTGGCTTGTCCTGACCAAGAACCTTCTCTCACTCGATTGATTTTTGTCTAAAAGGAATTCGTCGCCTGTCAGCTACAAAAAAACAAGCCAGCGCAACTAACGCTGGTCTGTAATGTTCACGTGGCAATAACGTGAACCCGCAATGCAATGAACAAATTACCGGCTACTCGTCTGATCTCGTCCTGGAAGGGGGAGCTTCCACAATTCCGTTATCTGTGGCCGTTTCCTCGGAATAGGACCTCCTGTAGCCAGATGTTTGCAACCGAAATTCATCCATTTCAAAAATGTGACAATTTTATTCACAGAAAAATGGGATATTCCAGTCAGTATTCTGCAAATCAAAGGTAGCTCAATCGAACGGAGAACAGTTAGAACGAACGTACTCGACTGAGTTAAGAAATATGATATGTCAATTAGTATCATCACTTCAGCCAGAATATATACTAACTCTTCAGTACTAAACTATAGTAAACGGAGATGTGTCACCCAGTACGGTCATTATAATCGCAAAAGAAGCTGCAACGAAATACCAGCCTTTCATAACGAAAAATAGCGCTGTCAAAAGGGACGCTCTGGACCTCCAATCCTCGAAAACCCCACAAACATCCTCATCTAAAATGCAAAAAGATGAGAGAGAAAACAAAAGTACTCGCTGTGTAAAAAAATGGTGTTTTTATGGATTAAAAATGTACATAAGGAAGAAATGGAATTTCCATCGCTTTCTAGAAAGGTTCCAAGCAATCTGACTGGTTAGATGACGTCCAAATCAGCATGTTGGACTTTTGGGGCACTGTTTCTCAAAAGTGACTTCAGGATTGAAATCTGCGGCTAGAATTTTCTCATCCTGACAACTGTATAAGCACTTATACAGTTGTACGTCACAAAGTGCTAGCTTTCAATGCGAACTGGCTGAGAACATAGCAAGCCATAAGACTGGCAAAATATAATACCAGGTTAGTTATATTGATTTAACAAATAATGTCACAATTATGATTGCTTCAAAATCAACTAACCACCTCGAAGGTGGATACAGCTTTCATCATTCGAACGCATGCGCACATGACACATAAGTTAAATTTGCACCGGAAAGGTCATCATCCAACATGAGCATAGGTGTCTGCATACGCTGGTATGGGAGTCATGTGTCGGGATCGATTATGCAAAAGTGGATGAGCAGTCAGTAATTGTAGGCTATTTTTACTATGGTCACACTACGAAAATTAAAATTTGACGAGATTGAGAATACACCATTTCAACCTCTATGTGGGAGACAACCGAATGACTTCAGAGGTCAGCGTAGCATGGGGCGCAGGGGTACATAAGTTTAATAAACATTGGATTTCAGAGAAATCTCTGGAGTTGTTAAAAGCCAGACGGAAGATTCCTCCTGGTAGTTCATATAATAAGTCTAGAAGAGATATCCGTAGGAAGCTGAAACATAGCCTAAAGGCTGATCGTGAGGCTTGGTTAGTGGAAAATGTTAAAGAACTGAAGATCGCTCTCGCCTCAGGGAACAACGGTAAACTCTTTAAGCTGATCCGTGCCACTGGTCCCAAGCGACCGTCTGTCAGTGAAGCTATCAGCGAGGCAGATGGCACACTAATTTATAATAAGTCCAGACGGTTAGGGCGTTGGGCGGAACACTTTGAGGGTCAATTTAACTGGCCTCCTGCTTCTACCGTACTGCCTCCACAAACTTGTGATGTAACGCCCTGATCGGTAGATTTAGAACCACTCACTGAGACTTAGGTTCGCAATTGCATCTCGGCTCTCAATCGTAACAAGGCTGCTGGTTCAGATGATCTCGTGCCGGCACTTTTTAAGGAAAGTGGAGAGGTGTAAGTTGAGGCATTGACTCAGCTGTTTCAACTTGTGTGATCGATGGAGACCATCCTTCCGTGCTGGAGTCACGCGATAATAGTTCCTATATTCAAGAAAGGTATCAGGAGCTCTTGCGAAAACAGTAGGGGAATTAGTTTGACCCCATTCATTTCGAGGGTTCTGGCCTCCATCACACTTCGTCGACTCACTGCAGTTGGGAAGTTAAACATTGGAGAAGAACAGGCAGGGTTTCGTCCTGGTAGGGGATATGTAGATCACATTTTTACCCTTCGTCAAATTTTGGAGCAGCGTCATGTATACCGCCGGCCAACAATTGCCGTATTTCTCGACTGTGAAGGTGCATTCGATTCGGTGGATCGATCTACACTTTTAGAGTCGCTTAAACACAAGGGTGTACCGACCAAGTATGTGAACATACTGTCGGCGCTTTATTCCCATACTTCGGCTCAGGTCAGGGTTTACGATGAGCTGTCTGACAGCTTCAGCACCAGGAGCGGCGTTCGTCAAGGCTGTCCCCTTTCACCATTTTTGTTCAACTTCGTCATGGACGAAATTATGGAGGATTGTCTCCGGCAGTCACAAGCTGCCGGTGTGAACCTCCTACCTGGTGGAAGGCTGACTGATCTTGATTATGATGACGACAAAGTGTCGCTGTTTGACAACTTTCAGGCGACACAAACAACGCTAAATGCACTTCCACGTTCTGCTAAGTGCTTCGAAGTGCGCTTTGCAGCCTCGAAATGCAAAGTGATTCTGCAAGACTGTTGTGATTACGTAGATCTAATGTTAGATAACAAAACCATGGAAGTTGTTGACCGGTTTCTATACCTGGGAAACTGGATCAGCAGCGGCGGCGGAGGTGTAGGGAATGAAATAGAGGCGCTTATTTCTAAGGCCAGGGCGGTGTTTACTAATCTGAGGCACTTATGGCGACAGAGAGGTATCTCTCTGAAACTTAAGGATCGCGTATATCAGACAACAGTGAGGGCTGTATTACTATATGGCAACGAAACCTGGCCACTCAGGGTAGAAGACGTGAACCGTCTTCAGGTGTTTGACCACCGATGTCTGTGTTCAATCGCTCGTATCGGGTGGCATAAGCGAGTGAGCAACGAGGAGGTTAGGAAGCGGGTGTTTGGCACTGATTGTCAAACGAGTTCTTTTGTTCAGCCACTGCATTTTCACAGACTTAGGCGGTTGGGTCATGTACTAAGGATGCCAGCTAGTCGTCTGCCACACCGAGCACTGTTTGCCGACGCTGCGGCCGACTGGCGTAAGGTGCGAGGTGGACAGATGATGACCTGGCGTAGACAAATGAAATCGTTCACGAAGGGGCTGGTCACTGTAGATAGAGTTCGTCTCCCGGGTTGGAGCCCTCGCGACTCAGAAAGTCGGTGGCTTGAAACTTTAGGTGAGATGGCGGCTACCTGAGCTCAGTGGCGTGAATGTTGTCGTTGTTTGTGCGAGTTGTCTGTGAAGTGAGTGCACTTAATGACACGGGGCAGTGAAAGCCGTGAGGAAGCTGTTTTGCTGATGACGCCTTACTTTCACTTACAGCTCGGTTGTTTGTTTGTAAGGTGTAGGCACCTAGGGTTGTATGTAGCTATTTTTAGTGATTAGGTCCCCTCCCCTTTCCCTTTTTTTCTACTCTCTTCCTATGTAGGGTTTTTTTCCCTTCGTGGTTTTGTGGCAGTTAAGCATCAGTGTGAACCACTGATGTATTGTTGTCTATGATGATGATGATGATGATGATGAGAGGTCAACGCTTGCTTGTATCAGATGATCATAATGTGTCTCTATCGCTTCATATTTTTAGTCTTCTTTCTATTCCGTTTTGCTAGCTTTCTCCCCTTCACACGGTGACCCGTAAACTTTTGTACACACATGACCTCACCATAACAGCAGACACTGTTTGCTTCAATTTAATTTGCCCACCCGAATACTCCTTCAGTATTGCAAAAAGCGGTGTTCTTATGCATTTAATATATGAATGTATTAACTGGAACGCATATCTAAATAGAACAGCTCACTGGAAACAAACGCAAACTCGTGACATTCGTGAGTAACACAACCAGCTGGTATGAATTGTTATGAAACGGAGACACACAAACCTCGCACTAGGATGCAACAGTGGTTTCTAACTGAACTCCCCTGAAACGCACTCAATGCCAAACTCCTGTCAAGCGAAGACCACATACTCATCATCGCTTTGAATTTGGCAAAAGTTCCCACAGCCGGATAGAAGAACACAGCATGGGATGCACCTACTTGGTAATTCCTCTGTTATTAAGGACTATCTGCTGTGCTCGTATATGTAGTTGGGCGTTTTAGAAGGTGAACACTGTCTGTATACCTGGCTGTAATTTGTACATTCTTCTGGAACATTTCTAAAGAAATTCGCTGCTGATGACCTTTGTGCCCAGTAATCCCACCAGTCACGAGGCCAGTCAGCACAATGAGGTATGCACTTCTGGTACACGGAAGTGACCGTAAGCACTTTCGACATTGTAAAAGTAAACGAGCACTAGACGCAACATATCTCAATGATGTACGGCCTCAGCGTTGCACCTCAGTGGTGTTGTGACCAGAAAGTCAAATCGGAAGGCTCCCAGTTCACATCTTAAAACATTTGTTCGATGGTTTGAACAGATAATTTCTCCATAGAACAACAATGAGCAGCCACAAGCCGGCCAATCGTTGGTCGACTGATGGATGTTCCCACTGCATTTTGTAACTGTCCGAGTGAACTCTGAGAGTGCTCACTTAGTTTAGTACTTTGATATATTCATCTGAGAATTTTAATCTCGCTTCACCTCACCTCAACGTAACCTCACAGATAGTGGCGACAGGTGACATCCAAATGGTGTGTAATGGGTTTCAAATTTCCACCTTGATGGACACACTGGATATCTCTTTTTTTTCTCATTGCTGATTGTTCCTGTTCGTTTCAGGAAGTTGTTCAAAGATTAGCTCGTCACTTTGGCCTCAACTGTTGAACTACCGCTGATAGAGTGTGAGTGATAAGACTCAAGGCAAACATGAACAAAGGCAAGAGGATTTATAGAGTATAACTCGAAAATAGGTCACTTTTCTTAAATCTAAACTTAGGGCACAACATGAACACACATTCGCACACCCCCGGTAAAGGCGATTGGCTAAATTTTTGGCACTTCCCATTGAAGCCTCCTACCGTACTACGATTGACTGATCGACTGGTAGACGACTCTGTGCCCGACCCAGTGATCCCATGCAATCGGGGGTCTCGATGGGAAGGCTTTTAGGCAGACACCAAGTCGGAGGCAAAGCCGGTAGGCCTTGGCTGGTCTATCGACCGGCTGTGATATAATATTAGGTTTCACTCATATCTGTCCCAAACCCGGGTCATCGTGTGACAACCGCGGACGTATGCTTAGGACGTAACTCTAGTCGAGGTTTTTCAGGACCGCAGTCGGTTTTCCAATCACAAGCCGTTCAGGTCTTCGATTCGAATCACAACCCTAACAAATCGTACTAACAGTCAAGTGTCTGGGTGGAATGATTTGTTGTGACAAACAGGCTGCTGTGTTGAATAGGCTTAGTTTCGCTGATTCTCCATGGCCGGTCATCTGATCCATTTTCTTGTACACTACCATCAGCGATCGGCTTTTTGACAACTTCCTTCGGTTTATCAGTTCGGAATTCAGATTTGAAGGTGATCGGGTGAATTGCAGCCGTTTCTCAATATCCCGGACAATAAACTAGAAGCTCGTGAACGTTTAGGTCATTTTCCAGCCAAGGAGGATAATCGATTGGGCAAGTCACGAGCACGAGTAATAACATGTGCACCTCCACCTGGAACAGCTCCATTCGGGTTTGACATTATCAGTTAAAAGTAAACGGAACGGGAGGTGAATCGTCAATCATTATGTAACTAGTCAAAGTCTCTGATCATTGGATAATCAGTCCTGGTGGCACCTTTTAGAACGGGCCGATTAAGATGGTTAGTGTGTTTTTATAACATCCACTTCTTAAACTGAACCAGTACATTTCATGCCCTGATGCACCCGTCAAGACGGTCTGATGCATAGTTTAAAACAACGTTACTTTCTTACAATATGTACTTAAATGTAAGGGCTAGTATATATGTATAGCCAAAAGGAACAGTTCAAACAAACCATCAAGTATTTTACCATATCTATTCAGATCACAAATACGTAAGCAGGCTATAATTATCGCAATCTCTGTTGTTGGTAGCTCATCATTGATAATTTGAATTATAACATAACTGTCAACTGTTAAACTATCCCATTTCATACTCCTATCGCCTGGTTACTACGCGCAAAAGGTCATGGTTAGCTGCGGTTAGGAAGTGTTGCTGAACTGGCTCCTTACACATGTGGTGACCTGCAGTCGTGTGGATTTTCCACTGATCCTGTTTGTAATTACATAGTTTCGTTCGCTCATTCCGTATGCATACATTCGTGTGTGCCCGATAGTAAGTCAACGCCATTAGTTTCAGTCGTGAAAATTCATTACGCGCACTAGATGCTGGCTGTTTCCTAACAGCTTTCAATCGTTATTCAGTCTTGAAGGTCGTTTCCATCTGAACCCTTTAGATTGTCGCTTGAAGTACTCGAATGTTCGACGCACTTTACAAATTGTGAACTTTTAAGTATCGCAAAATGAGCATGAGTTCATCTGGTGCTTTTTCTTTCATATGTCACTCGCTGCCATTAGACTCATAGTAAAACGGAATTTAACTCTTCTCGTATTCTTAAACAGTGATGAAAACATAAAGTTTGTTTCCAGATCTCTTATCATGTTCCTTTGGATTGTCGGCAGTTAGGACCATAGTTCGATTGTTCCTACGGTAGTACATTCTACAACTCGTAGGTAGTGAGCAACGGTCACGTGTATCATGTCGTCCAATGCACACAGTTACAGCTCCGAGTGTGATTTTGATTTTTTATATGTGATGAATACAAACAAGAATGAAATGTGTCGCGTTGCAGTGTGGCTTTAGGAACGCGTATTCAAAGACATATAATCGAACTGAAACTCCGACTATCTCAGTCGTCATCAGTACAAACGGACTGTCAGATAGACTGTGTCCATCCAATCGATGAGGTTCTATCAAACTACACTAATCAATCATGGCGCACCAAATTCTGGCAAGTGACTCGCACACGTCAAAGGCATACACCTAAACGGAAGCATATTTCAACGGCGACAGTTCTTCCATACACAAATCCCAAATAGTTAGTTGGTCGGTGATGAAGTGGGAGACAACGAAAATGTTGCTTCTATTCCTGCTTTGTGAGCTTCTGTGGTACTGGTTCTTTCACCTATGCTACATCGCTATTTCCGGAAGCATATCACAACATGGTGTGCCATACTACTGTAATAAGACTGATCGACTCTCTCAGCAGCTAGAAGGCCGAATATTTTCAATGAAAGTATGAAATTAACGTAAAAATCATAAATAACATGACAGTTTCACTCCTACGGCAAATCAGTCGTGGCAGCCTAGACCAATTAAGTGTAAAAGCAAGCCACCGCCCCGATTTGAGTTTATGTGCTCAACATCAATCCTCGGGAAATTTACACGTAGTGACTCACATTATCGGAGAGCGTACAAAATCACTTCGTCCATCCGAACTAACTACATCTTGATTCTCTATAATCACCTTATATATCTTATATATATTCGTATGGACAAATTGTGATGAAGTTGGAGGAACTAAGTGAAACTGTATACAGTGTTTCAGAAGCCGTAAAACAGAAACTTTCAACTACTTAATGGTATTATTTAAGTAGTTTATGTGGATAAGAACAAGCATTACATCTCGTAAATAATGCGTCCAGTTTTCTCGCATTTTCAACACTATAGACACGAATTACACTGGGTACATTATAATGGGCAGAAGTGTACGTATATGATACATATTCCGACTGTTTCATTCAGTGTGAAACAAATAACTAGTCATGCAAAACGCTGTTCAGATCCGTCTGTAGGCAAAACAGCCATGAAAGAGTGTGATGAGTTTAATTAACTTTCAGATGTAGGACAGATTAATCGATTCTTCTACCTTTTTCATTGTTTGAATGAACTCCCAGCACTATACTGGTCGATTCAGTTGTCTACCAAATTCCGCTTTAACAGTCTGGTCCCATGACTTGAATAACGAGATATTATCTCATCTACTGATAGTCAGGATTGTCTTGAAACCAAGATTTGACTGGACAATCCTTTAAGTGTTAGGTTCTTCAATCGGATAACATAATGCGCAACCATCTGCAGCCATTCTCTGAGTACTAACCGTGTTTTATATGACTAGCACGTATACCAATGCTTTCTTTACAAATAAGAAATGTATGATGTACCCGCTTCTGCCGATCAAAGGAGATTTTAAAAAACCGGTACTTAGTTTGGTGGTTGCAACGGTTCGACAGCCTCGTTTAAACCGATCAACTTTAGTTTGCGAAGTATTTCAACTCAGATACTTCCCAAATCTGATGTGTATATGCAGACATGCTTTTCAGCCTCCAACCCTGCTGGGAATCTGACTTGCCGTATACACGTCTTAGGGTCCAACACATCCCCACGTGAATGAGAGTAACAAAAGAAGCATCGGTGATAAACCCGGGACTATACGGTCTGGTAATTCCAGACAACGGTACCGGCGGGTAAAATGATACTTTCTTGTTGGATCTGGTACATTTCAACTGTGACTTTATATGTATAAAACAGAAACCAGGAAAGATTCAAATTAACCGTATGAATTGGCTGGTTCCACTAATTACCCAGAACTTGAGCAAGATGACTATCAGTCTCTAAATCTATGCACAATTTTATCAGTATGGATCACCGGTGATTTGCACATCTGGCGCAAACCACAACAAGCTGTTTGGGCCGACGTGAGATTCACAAACGTGGACGAGTAGTAGATCGCATGGAGAGTCATTCACAATCGTTAAAAAGAAAACAGAACAAAACAGAATAGTTTATCTCTGTTAGATAGTTCTTTAGGATTCAGATTGGTGAGATATGTGTCCTCTGAATGACTGAACACCAAAGTCAGCTGGTGTTTTGAGCCAAGAACATGGATGGCACAACGGTTATTTATGCGTTTAACCATGACCACAAACGAGACCACTCATGGCGCGCTGCACTCCGATGTTCCTTCTTGTATTTCTCCCGTGGCTACTTTAATGTCCAACTCCATGCTCTTGCTCCACTACTGAATAGTAGCGCCGTGAGTAATATAGTGCGATCGCTCATCCTCAATAAACTGGTACTATTAATTTTGTTTATTGCCTTCTTTACAGGTAGCCATTTCGATGATAATCTTTGTTTCCACGTCTGTGCTTTCGACAATCGTCAGCTAACAGTAAGATTTGCTGTTGATCGTTTACGCCTCAGCATGACAGCTTGGTGTGCAGTTCAATAGAACGATCTATCACGTCAAACACAAGCACACAGTCGATGCCCCAGGGTCTCTTGAATACAGAGTTACTTAGAATGAGAGGACTGAATCATTGTTCGATAGTCTTTAACAAACATCTATCGTGTCAAGTGGAACAACGGAATCACAAGCTGTGCTCCGAGAGGTCAGACTAAGATAAACAACACGGTTGTAACTTTCACAAACCATAACAAAACGATGGACAGAATGCTACGCCGCCACCGCATTTGTGAAACACAAACGTGCAGGTAAATCATCAGAAGAAGAAATAGTTGCTATGTACTATGGACATGGGCGACTAAATCGGAGGCGCGATTCTTTCAACACCCAGTGAAATATCTCGACGCGATAGGGAGATATAGTCAAAAACCCCAGCCGATGGATTGAGGACAACACGAATGACCGAACGAATCATCACTCAGCGAAATCAAGCCAACAGTTGAGAAATTGCAAACTAAAATCCACGATTGAAAGCGTCAACCAAACGCACAGAACCCGACAGAAGTGCACACGAAGTGCAAGTGGAAACCGCTGTTGCGTTATGGACTGGAATTTGGGTTCCTAAACGTGAGCGCGTGAGTGGCGTGGAAACATGTAAATTGGTGTAGTAAATTTTTGTGAATCCTATTGGGAATAAGTAAATTTGATCTGATGAGGCAGCATGAGTGTGTGTTTAATGATTAAAGGTTCACCTGAAACAGTTGACCAGCGTCGTGATTGTTACCGCTCAGCAGGTGCTCGCTGAGTGATGATGAACGATCACACGATACTACTCGACAGCAGTCAGGCGGAAGCATGCATTTAGATACTGAAGTGATGGGGGAAAACACAAGAAGGAACATTGGATCACACTCAGGCAATAACTGGCGTTTTCCATACATGAACTTGGAACTGGCAACAGTGGTGTTCCGAGATTAGTGTTATGTGCAAATAAGTGTTTGTGTTTGAGGTGGTGTTGAAACATGTACCCTGTGTGTTGAGTTCCTTTTGCCATCTGCGCTATTGGCTTGCAAAATTGGTGTCCAGCGTGTCTCGATTACATATCGTACAATAAGAAAAGCATATGTGGAAATTTGAAGATAATAATCGATTTGTGAATTTTTTGTGCTGGTTACCTTAAACTCAGTAGCGTCCGTAGATAACTGTGGAATTTCAGTTTACTGCCAGATCCTGGAAACCATTGCGAGAATTAGCCAGAATCAACCAGGTGCGTATGCGACCACACACACGGTCGATTCAGTTCGTTTGTTCTGATGTAACCGTAATAGACTGAGTTATGGATAAATACACAGTGTTAATTACATAACTTGTACAGAGTAGCAGTCCGGTGAGCCAGGTTGTTGGACTTGATTTGGTAAACACGAATAAGTGTACGGTTCTCCGTACAGACAGTGTGACAAGGTCACGACTGTTTCACTGTTTGTCTTAAATTTAAGATGGGTCCAATGCTTCAGTCACGGTTTCGTCGCAGCTGTACTGTCACCCGTCTGACGGTGGTCGTCATCCGAATTCACGTGTGTTTGAGTTATTCCAGCGGACCATTTATTTCTAGTAGTTAATAACTCAATTGCGAATTATTTGTGCAATTTATCTAAGAAACGATGGAGTCCGTAAGTCAGTGCTGATGTTAAGGGCACTCGTAAAAAATGTGCAGACACTCACTCAATCATCAGATCCTAGATGTTACTACAGTTTTACAGAACAACACGGCATAAGTGGGATCTATTTGCTGGTCAAAGTAACGAAATACTTTCAATATGGGAATGATAATAAGAGAATAAAACAACCGTAGATCATATTGACCCCGCGTTTTACGCTGTGCCAAGCAATCTACTCTTTGTTATCAACTAGAGGCCTGAGATTTGCTTACTCTAACACACCACCCTTGTGTTATTTTGTTGACTAGCCAAATGATTTATAGTCACAGTGTACGGAATGTTTTGGGCTCACAATCTTTTGTCTTAACCTCTAGTTCAGATCTGTTTTGACGCCTCTTCTTTTAGATATCCTTGTCTCCGACAGTCTCCATACTGTGCACAACAATTAATCAGCGACCCCATCAAGACAGATCCCATCGACTCATGTTGGTTTCGACCTACTTGTCGGTCTGCTCGACCAAATGAAAGTTGAACCATTACGAAAACCTGGCTAAAACACGGCCGTCTGAGTGCGCAAGTTAGCAGCACACGAGGGTCACACTCATATTCCTTCTCTCCTTCTCCCATCGACATGTTCATCAATGATGTTCATTGGGATCAAGCACATTCAACAACACCGGTCGATTCATATAGACCGTTGAATACTGAGGTCATTGTATTTTCGAAAAGACGGGCGTTGTAACATATCGGCCGCGTGCTATTTTGCAACTGAGTTAAGTGAGTTAGGATCATAGCTTTTACGTGATTGTCGTGACTTCGCTGCCGTTGGGGGTTTGCTGTCCATGAGTGACCTCCACATTGTGTATAGTACAAAATGCACAATGCAGTATGAGGCGGGATGGGTTTCACGTTCAGCCAGCGCCGGGAAGATGGAAGTCCATCCCAGGTGGTATATGTGACATCCGTTCAATGAAGCACAAAACCTCAGTGTAATACCAAAGGCCTGATGGATAGCATGAGGAGTACAGGTAATCTTTTCAGCCTCGTTAAAGAACTAAAGAATACTGCCAGCTTAATACATTTTATCGAAGCGGCTGCTATCTGTCGTTAACTACTGAGAGGGAATATTTTTTAGTGTGATGGAGATAGGGCGGCAGAGATCAAGCAGTGTGGACCTATGTATAGTGGTTGGTAGAACACTTCAATTTGGACGAATTCCAGAGGTCACCTCGTTGACGTGAACGTAGATGCAGATTTTTTGAACGCATGCGCAAAACCAACGAATGACGATCCGTCTACACAGCTCCGCTTTTACTTGTGTGTGAATATATACTGACTCCCACACCTACGTCCCGAGTACAATATAGAAACCGACGCCTGTTCTGATTAAGTAAAAGTTTACGCTAAACTCAACTCACTGTTGGCAAACGCTTGATTCGTAACTTTTGTTACATCTCCTTATGTTCGATCAATTATGCAGTCTGCTCACAAATACGTACTTCAGGGAGACTATCCTCAATACCAGCACGGTATGAACGTGAGTTCGATAAAGATAAATGACAGGTTTTACCGGTTCTTCGTCTTGGGCTTGGCTGTGTCCCTTCGTCCTTCAAGGGAATCTTGTTTGTCGATGCGTTCTTTCCGTTTCCTACATGCACAACTGTTTCTGATATTCTGTTATCTTTGTAAACAGACGTTATTCTCGCAAAACGAGTGTCATACACATGACCAGACCTCGTACGTGCCAAACCAGTATACGCTAGTAGTGATATAAACTCAAACTCCGTTGCATTAGGCTAAAATAGTTCCGGGTGCGCATTCACATACGTTAATGGGCTATCATGTGTTGTTCGTACGCAACCTGAACACCGGGGTAACCCATACAAATTCTAAGGTGGCCCGGCATTCTTTGTAAAATCCACCCTGATTGCGTCACTACCCCAGAACCGAGCTCTGACTTCGTCCTCGTTAATGGACCATATCGGAAAACGCGTGCCCCTTCGACTGGCGATCAGGACAACACCCCCTCCGAATATGAGGTCACTGCGCCGGCCTGGCCACTGTAGAATAAGTCGCATCAAAACCAGGTCATTCGGATGCATGTGCTGGTGTAATCATCAATATAATCACAATGGCGACACCGAGATGACTTTGAGGTCGCGTCAGTAGTCGGGGCGTTCCCCACATATTTGGGCATATCGAAACATCAGTCCTCACTTGCCTGTGACGTAACCGTCCAACCATGAATCTATTAGCCGAACAGAAGGCAAACCAACGGGCAGATGGGGAGCTACTCAGTGTTGCCGCCAATTGGCTGTTGATTCAAGAACCCATTAGACGTGTGGACGAAAGTGGAGGTTTTCTCTGGCGGACCGGTACACGAGGACCATTTTCAGTTGCGTTGGTTGAATTTCATACAACCATTAGCGTGTTTTCAATATTAACTACTCGAATAACCCCACGCACATTTGACTACGACTTTTACATAAAAATATGTACTCTCAGGTGACTCGATTTGAGAGAAGCACTGGACTGCGATTACACTTTTGTCAGAGATTATTAGTAGTGCATGGTTTTGTGTGTGAAACTTCGACTGTCAGATGCGTTCAGTACGTATTTGGCCTGACCTACTCATTACATTTAAACATCGTGGGTGTATAACCCAACCTAAGTGGGTCAAAGTGAGCCACTGAGATTGATTTTAGGACCAATAATGAAGGTGCACTTTCGACTAATTGCGTGAACATTGGTGACACGAAGAATTAGGGGACCTAGGACAAGGCATAATAAATAAATAAAAAGCGGCGCCTTCACGAGTGTTGTTTCCAAAAAATAACGAAATCAGTTGTGAAAGGGTGGCACGGACTCAAGAAGTCGGTTTGCATGCATCCACCCACTAGAATAGAATAAAATTTCAACGGCATGATAGGTTCGCGTTAATGAGTTTATCGACCGTGTCTTCATAAACCACCTATGAAGGACTGAAACAGATCGATCGACAGAAATAAATATGCCCAGAACGTAATTTAAATGACATGTGTCAACGGATTCTGCATGTATCGGACAATTCGGTTATGTATATAACTTTAGAATGTAGGTATCTCAAAATCAAGGGTGAAAACTCAGCTGAACAAACTTGCTACGCTTACATGCCTGTTTGCACTTCTCAACATTCTCATTGATCGAATCAACTAAGAGCTAAGTAGACATGATCTCAAAATCATTTTCACTCTAAGACTTCTCAATAACGATTTCGTGCATTTCGCATAAATATTCTATAGCTCCATAACAATTTAATGTGATCTAAAGAATGATTTTGGCTTTAGTGTATATCTCCAGGTTGGTCCAGACTAACGGAATTGCATCAACGCAATAGAGCAGAGAATGGGAAGACGAACACTTCAATGTTGTCCCAACATTGTGCGAAGACTTTACTCAACGGGCATTCCAACGTAGATAGTCTGACTTAGTCATCTACATTGACGTGGTAGTCAGTCTTGTAAACTGTATCGATCCGGAGGGCTATGTTGCCTATAACTTTGGTTCTACCAAGTACAAGAATTTCAAACAGACCGAAGGGGGTCAGTTAGACGAAAAACAGCTAAGCTCATAGGATTGTATGTCGCATTACTGAGAGCATAAGAGTGTTTAGGTAGTAAGGCACAATTCTGTGGACATACGGTGGAACCAGATTTATCGTTGTATCACTGCTGTGTTTAGCGTACGCAAGAAGGGGATTAGAATAGGTGCAACCAAACAAAGAACACTCCAATCGTTCAACGGTTGACCATGACCGCCAGGGTATTAACCATTACGGCTGAAAATCACCTGGTGTCGTTAAAAAGTTTCGAATACATCCACTGCTCTCAGCAATGCTCAGAATCCGACATCAATATCATATTCACTGCTGTCTAGAGTTGGGCAAACCTCTCACCGCCAAATGAGCTAGACTCTTGAGTCACTGACTCCACGTAGGGTCTCCCAAGAAAACCTTACCCCTCGCTGTCTCACGGATCAAGCTTTCGAGTCGGAGGCTTGTGGTGTGGTCCTTCAAGTCGACCCTATTTCAATACGTATACGAACTAGACTTATCAGAATTGGCCGTTGCTCTGACAGACCAGTCCACTCATTTTCACTCACTTCTTCCTCTGTTCTTGATTTTCATTTCCTCAAGCCGAAACAACCGGTTTTCAATGCCCAGGCGAGCACCGCCTCGAGTCTTGAACTCGATGCGTAATGTGTCTCCGAAACGCATCTTTATGATCTCTGGAATTTTCTTCACTTGAATTCCCACTTAGACAATGCAATGAGTCAGTGGTTCTTTCTCAGGGTCTCTGATGACAATGAAGCCGAATCTTGTTATCAACCTAGATCGGGGATCGCACTAAACTTCAAGGCAGAACACAGCATGCTCGAATGAATCCCAGTAAATGATCGTCTACGTGCCATCAGATTTACCACTTCAGTCAAAGTCCGTTGAAACAGACTAGAAATACATTGCTTATTTGTCATATCTGTGTGTGCTGCAACAGACAGTGGTTCAGATGTTATCAGAAACATCTTCTATGATGTCCCCTTTGATCTCCTGACACAAACTAAGCACTCGGACTTTGCTGTGCTTGTTGATAAAATGAACGCTCAACTCGTCCCTCTTAGTCCAGAGTGGGTGGTATGTTCGGTGTCTATGGGCGACGCACTGTTTTAGTCATACGCATCTCACGTACTCTGTATATCGAGTAGCTTATTCTAACACAATCCATGGCAATGCGTCACGTGGGGACCACTCTGCGCAACCCAACCACAGACGTAAACTGATCATGTCGTCATCAGCTATCGACGGCGCCAATACATTAAAGGTTGTCGTTCATTTTGAAGTAACCACCTTGATTCAGATCATACCGTTGTTCATGCCCGTTTAGTTTTATCGCTTACTAAAGTCATCTGCTCATACTCCGTTGGAAATTGAACGACGAGGGTACACGAAACGCCTATCAAACAACAGTGACAGTTAAGCTGTCCAGTTCACAACAAGTGAGTGACTCAAACTAGCATCAGACAAAAATCTAAACAGCTATGCGATTTTGTCGTAAAAAGATCTCTTTCTAAAGATCACTGCAGATACAGACAAAGACAGCCGTGACATGAAATACAAACTTACGAGGAGTCAGTGTAAGTGTCGTGAGGTTTATTTCTTCGAAAAAAGCTAAAGTGATGGAAATAGCAGTTTAATCGTGATTGTTTTTGTTTGTATTCTTTCTGTTTTTCCTTTTGTTATACATATGTAACTAATTTTTACTTCGCCTCTTCGTGAACCATTACCATGATCTACGACAGTCCCAACCATAGTGCCCACGGGTATGGCTCAAAGCTGAAAAAAATGACGACCCAAGACGGGCCTGCAAGCATAAGTGAACGACAGTGGTTAGAACAATTACGAGAGATGGATCACTGAGATGTGACCCAGACATAACGTGCACTCTTATTACTGGCAAACGCAACCATGTCTCAGTCGTGTGCAAATGGCGTTTGCAGACTTAACCCGATTACGATGCCTGTCAGAGGAGGTTCTCGCACAGTGTTTAAATCATAGCTTGGTTTACTTACTCCAACTCTCAGTCCCAGTGCGTCAGTGCGTTCCGCCGAGTTTGAACCACTCTGAAGATATCTCAAGTCTTCCGCTTTGACCGGAATCCCAATCGAGTGGATGAGAAATCCTACTGTTGCGCTGATACCGTGGCACAGAAAATGGAGACAAAAACATTTGACTGAAACATCGGCACTGTGTGAGGTCCTACCTTTACAGACATCTTATCGCTTCTTATGACGGAACATTCAACTTAGACAACTCAGGCATAATTGTGTTTGCCAACACAGAGAGTGTGTTCTGTCTGGGCCGTTTTGCTCTGTTTCAACGCCCCAGTACGTATGGATCATTATGGCACATTGTGTGGATCATTGTGGATCACTACGGTTACGCCATCAATACGCAGATTTACGCACAGCTTACCAGATCGGTGTGTCAACTGTCCGGTTCCGACATAGTCAGCCATTTGAAATTCGGACATTCAGTTCGTTGATTGGTGTAATTATTGATACTAAAAATAACGTATTGGTAGCGTTCGTTTATATTTTCCAGACCTGAAAAGTACAAGTGCAATACTGGCGTCCTGCCGTTGGTTCTTTGGCAGAATCGAAAACGTCGCATGATCGCACAGCTTGAAGGTGTGCAAATGTATGGGCTCCTTAACCCTTGTGTTCAACCGCAGTTGGGCCTCTGTGGTTAAGTTTGTAACGGCCCGGTGCTGTGCGCCAAAACTGGATGGCTGAATGCTAGCCATCCACCTCATCCCCCTCCCACATCTAGCCGGCAGACGTTTGCAGTGTCTCAAACATACGCATCTTTCTGTCAATGCCCAAGGCCACAGCCGACATCATGCCCTGCACAGGCTAGCGCATGATCCGACATTCCCGGTCCAGCCTTTATGCACATTCTCCGTTAGACTTTTCCCACTTTCACTCAACCGACGGACAGCGAGCCCTTTTCTGCACCATGGTGGCTGTCAATGTCATACACGACGCATGTTAAACTGCAAGCATGCAAAGCCCAGATATTCATGTGACGACGCATAACTTATCACAACTTTTAACGCCGCGTCTCGGACGTTGAGCTCTTCAGCGGTGCGACAAGTCAACGGACACGAGGACGTGAGCCACACCACAACCCCACTGCTCCATATCGCACTAACATGATCCTGCCCTCTCAACATTACCGACACATCGCGTACATCTGGGTACTATCATCCGTACTTTTATCAAACTGGACATTATTTTGTAAATGAGTCTCTCTTGTTTATCTACTTCTAATCATTCCTACCATTACGTCCATTCTAACTGTGTACCTCAATCCTCAACTGCGTAACTTTCTTCTCTATAAGTCGTGTTACATCGCAGTTATTTATCTATTTCCCGCAACATCCTGTACTAACCAAGACGAACCATGCTTACCGGAACATTGTAATACATTTCCCTCAGTCAGTTCTGTAGTTTTTACTAAAGATCAAACTAGTCCCGAATGATCGAATTTTAACTGAACGTAGTAAAATTAAGGAGGACTTCGATCGGGATGAAGTTTTCCACAGATAACTTATCTGTCCATTAATCTACCTGTTGACAGTAGATCATCACGAAATATTTCCGTTCAAACTGCTCGCCCAACATAACACAAACGTTCGGGTACACTTTGACGTTGGTTGTGAAATCAGTTTCGTTATCACTAAATTACGGTATGCAATTTGTCCCAGTGGTCACATCAGTGCAACGTACGCCGTGGAATCGAGGCCACGACGTGTGAGTAAGTACTAGACAGATAATCCAGAAACTAATCCATTAAACTATGATGTCACGCCGGATTGACGACATCTGATTCTACAGGCTCACTTTCAGCAGAGGTGCCAGGAGTCTCGAGGTTCGTTCAAATGTGTCTTCAGTCAGATGGGTTTCAAACTCCGACCCTCATGTGCTTGTATGAGTTGAACTCCATTTTAGTAGGCTTACGCTGAATACACCAGAATGATCACAGTTATCACTGTTTATATGTAGTGTTCAGATATTCTGATGACGGTAAGAGACAACGCAATAACCCTTCTGTGCACGTTAACCAATAACTCAGGTAGTTAACTCGCTCTTTCCTGAAGCTTTGCGGTCGGTAAGGCATTCGACAGCCTTACAAGACTTATTTATGGTGAAGGAATCATTCAGTACATCCATGACAAGAAGTTTCTCGAATTTTTGAAACTCAGTTTCAGAGGTACTGTTTTATCACCAGCATGCCTCACTGATAGTGGTTGACCGATCTTTCTATCTGTTCCTCATGACAAATATGCTAGCATTCTACGTTGGTGATATGATTTTGATTGACCAGGATCTTAGAACCTTTCTGATACCGTCATGCAAGCCATCGACCTTATCACAGTCAGCGACAAGCTGAATGTTTTGTCAAATTTCGGTCAACAATCACTTGTGACGACCAAGGTCGGACGAATTCTGATCAGAGAAACACCGTTGTACAGGTGTTGCTAGGCAATGATGCGGATGGCAAAATGATTATTTATTCACAGTAACGACACAGAGAATATAAGTTTCAACATCACCCCTAACAAAAAAACACTCATTCGCACATAACACTGATCCCAGGACGCCACGATTGACCAATATCACGTTCGTGTCTGGAAAACACCAGTTCTTGCCTGAGTGCGATCCAGTGTTTCTTCTTGTATTTTCTTCCGATTACTTCGGTACCTAAATACGTGTCTTCACCAGGCTACTGACACCTCACACTTTGAGTTCTCTTGTAAACAGATTTAAACTATTATCAGGACTCACGCACGCCCTTCGTATAGTTCAAAGTATTCCATGCAGGTCTTCATGTTTCATACGTTATTAAAGCCTTTGTATGCTTGAGCGATAGTTGGGACTGAAATTTTTCCAAACGCTATTCGTTCTCTACATTTACAAATAGGCAACGCGGTTTAGACTGTGTTAACAGACTGACCATACCAGTCTTGCTGCTCCTAAACGACCGTTTGTTGGCGTCTGAAAAAATGTTATTTTGATCGATGTGACTAGAATGATAGTGTACCAGGCATATCTGTTCAGCACACCGGCGAACGGCATCAAACTGTGAACACTGTGCATATATCTGGAACGCCGCCAAATACGTTCTATCTCCGTTGCCTTATAGGAGTACCTGACATCGTATGACATGACTGAGTTTCGAGTAGAAAGGCATCAGATTAGCTGGGTGTTCTAAATATCTAATTATTTAGCGGTGCTTGCCATAACCGAACCGATTACTGCCGTATCTGTAAGAGCACACTGTACAGTGGGCTGACCACTGACTCGAGATCTTTTGGAAGATCAACCTTGTCTCTTAAAGGTAAATGTGCACGTGATATGAAGACTGATGAAAACGGCACCACACTCTTGAAAACGGTACTAATGGATTGCAGCAAGTGAATCATGAGTATATGGGCAAACGTGTTCCAGAATTATCAGCTTTGACCGTAGAAAAAAACGAGCACCATTTTCAGAGACCAGCGCCATATTCGAAAGTTACAACCGCATTAAAGTGCCATTATCAGAGCTCGTATTACACAGCCACAGTAGAAGCTGTAGGACTGTCTGAAGGACGCGGTAATCAGTTGTCTCCCGAGACAGATGGACGTCATCATCATCGCCAACAGCAATAACATAATTAACCAATAACTTAGGTTGAAATCGTTTATTTTATTGAATCTATAGAGAAACTTTTCTGATTACTGCTTTTCAATAGCTTCTTTACTGTTATGGTCAACGTTGGCACAAAATTTGATTCAACCGTTTCTAACCGGTTACTATCTCAACTACCGCATATACAATCCATAGATGGCACAATCATTGTGCTCTACTCTACTGTGTTGTGAACTTATCTCGTGCATGTCTACATTTGTATGTTTGTGTGAATGGTATGTGCACCTTACGCGTATGGTAGCATTCCTATCTACGAAGCAATAATACGAAGCCGCAATGTGTGTGTGTGCAAACCATCAACGCACATCATTTAGAGTATCTGATCAATAAGGGACTGATTCATCAAAAAAGTGTCAGCACTAATGTCACTGCCACTGTTTCCGTTTGATACCGAGGGCTGGTTTAAGCATGTTATAAACTTGTACTTTTGTAGTTTACAAGTTGAAAATTCATTATCCTAATGACTGACCACCCACACAATACTCGGTTACGATCAACTGTGTAACATGTTAAATTTTATGTCCCATATTTAAAATAGATGTATACGCTGAAGTGTAGCCAAGCCCTCTGTCGGTAGTCGTTCTACTCTCTAGTTTTTAATACCAGTCCTCTTGGCATGGTATATACCTAAAGTAATGGGTTATCGTTATATGATATGCTGGCCAATTCGCTTCCTCAAAACCTCTTGTAGTTTGTGGCAGTATTTCCTGCAAACTGCATCTTGTTTCTGCGTTCCCACCCCCACATGCTGTACTTATTCAATGCGTTTTTGCTCCAAAACTTTCGCGTAATTAAGTCATTTTTTGGTCAAACGTAGTTTGAGGTAAGTTGATGTCACACTGAGCACTCACTTCTCGGATACGGCAAAGCGAAGTTTGTTTTAGCTTGAGATTTAGCATCAGTTCCTGGAATCGCAGACAGCACACTCATGTAGAAACTGGGCTGATTCGTGAGGAAGAAGCTCAATCTTGATTTGCATATATTTGCTCCTCTAGTTTTTTGTCCTACATAAGTAGATGAAAGTGAAGTAGCAGGGCATTTACAAGATGCATAATGAAAATTTCATGTTCGAACAGAAAACATGCATTAAATGATATTGGTTTGTTAAAAGACGACATTTCCTTCGTAATTGGTATTTGCCAAGCGTCTTAGACAGACCTATAGTATGCTAGAGGCCCATCGATTGCGCATACCGGATAAGGTACAGTAACTACGAATTGATCATGTGTTTCCTGCAACTTTTAACCAAGAAATACACACTACTTATTGCTATAATAAGTTACTTGGTTACTCGGAAAAAGCAGATTAAATTGTTTGGAATTGATCGCCTTCTAGAAAAAAAATATTTGGAAAATA
>JTDE01000031.1:217060-228766 GCA_014338405.1 Paragonimus skrjabini miyazakii
TTATGATGATGATGATGATGATGATGATGATGATGATGATGATGATGATGATGATGATGATGATGATGACAAATGAAACACTAAAAACAATTTTTATGTAGGTGCATTCCTGGAGTGTACCATGCTGAAAACTCCTTTCCAGTTTTGTAACGAACATGAGGGACTTAATTATATATAACATGAAAATATATATTTATATATACATAATATATAATTATATATAACCTAACGGATTGACGAAATCTAATCTTTTTAAAGGATCCAAATGAGATTAAACTAGGGAGAACTTCACTTCCGTTTTGTAATTCGGATATTTGAATAACCTATCGATGCGACAATGACAACGATCGAAAACTGGTTCAGGTTTCCAAAACCCTCTTCAAACAATTCTGAGTTTTCGAAAAACTTCGCAGCCATTCTACAACAGAACGTCAACTAACGATTTGGAATAGATGCATTGCACGTTAAAATGCCACATGTAAACCAAAAATATTAGTGACCTACAGGATTGGACAAAAAATCGACAAGGGCGATAAGTGTAACGATCCACGTCTGATCGTTGAGTTGCGCGTAGCCAGAAAATGGACTCCCAAATTAAAAACAAGATTGGACCCAAATATTTCTACGGCACTATCAGAGAAAATGCATCAATAACTACGATAAGTAAACCTCAATCGTTCACGACAATAGTCTCGTCCAACAAAATCAATAGTTTCTCAACAGGACCAACAAGGTCAAAGTTAAGCCGTCAAGTGGATGGGCCAGGACAAGAATGACTACTCGCACCGAAGACTTTTAATAGCACACCAGTTCACTAAAACAAAACGGGGTGGGTAAGATAGTGAAGAACAAGTATCAGGTTAGTGGGGGGGAATATGAAATTCAAACGGTGGGAACGAATGTTCTCAGTTCAGTGACCAACAAATTTACAGCGCCCGCCAAAATTCGTCTGCATCTGACAGACCGCTGGTAGCGCGCACAGTTCTGGCACCCTACCTACCTATACCTAATACAACTATCCACACGACATACGTTGGAGATCTCGCGAACCGTAATGTCAAACAGTCATGCCCCTCTAACAAACAAAGGTGTCTCACGTCTCTACTCATTATGCCTGCCTTCGTGCGAACCTCGACAGTACGAACTAGTTCGTCCGCGTCTACTTCACATTTCGTAACTAGTCCCAGGGGTCACTGGTCTCTAGTCCGTCCATCGGATACAACAAGAACAACGTCACTGACCTGGAAATTATGTTGCCTTGTCAACCACCTCTGGCGCACTTGCAACGATGACATATACTCTCTAGACTACCTTTTCCAAAAGGTAGTTACCATGCGATCCGCTTGTCTCCAACGCCTAGTGTACCTATCTACCAGATTGCATTCTGGGGCCAACCCCGTATTGCTCTTCAAGAGAAGTAAGTCATTCGGAGTTAGAGCGATGTTGTCAGGACCGTCTGCGGCAACAGGAACCAATGGTCTGTTGTTTAAGATACGTTCTACTTCAGCCAATGAAGTTAGAAGGGTTTCGTCATCCGTTCGTTGCTCTCGGCAGATTGCGCTCAAAATACATCTGACAGATCGAATCAGTCGCTCCCATACTCCACCCCGATGACTAGCATACGGTGGGTTGAAGTGCCACTGAATTCCCTTTTGTAAGAGCTTGTCATTGACGGACCCGCTACCTAAGTTACGAACCCAGCCTCTAAGCTCTTTGTCGGAGGCTACAAAATTGGTACCGTTATCAGAAAAAAAATGCCTCAGGCCTACCTCTGCGTCCGATGAATCGTGACAGGGCCATAATAAACGAGTCGGTATTCAACGTGTGAGCCACTTCGATGTGCACTGCGCGGGACTGTAGGCACGTGAATATACATCCATGTATTTTTTCAGAAGTCCTGCCCCTCTTCACACAAAAGGGTCCAAAATAATCTAACCCAACGTTCGTGAACGGATGCCACGCTGGGTTTACCCTGATAGATGGTAGAGGGGC
The DNA here is from genome assembly GCA_014338405.1 of Paragonimus skrjabini miyazakii. Lineage (NCBI taxonomy): Eukaryota > Metazoa > Platyhelminthes > Trematoda > Plagiorchiida > Troglotrematidae > Paragonimus > Paragonimus skrjabini miyazakii. The sequence goes on from JTDE01000031.1 coordinate 219,053, forward strand.
CACTGGTTGCTTACCGACTGAAGTGCAACGACGACGGCAGGTTATGCACGATCCAATGACTCGCTTAACTAACGCGCCACTCTGTATGATCCAGAAGTGTCTCCTTAGCGAGCACAACACATGAGACCTTCCGGAATGATCTTCGACTTCGTGATGATATCTTATAATAAGGTCAACGATGGGATGGCGCTTAGACAAAATTATGGAGTGCATGGTGTCGAAACTGTAAGTCGATGACGATAATCGATCTCCTATCCGTATAGCTCTTTCAATCATGACGGAAGACAATTTCTTCAAGGAGCTCCTTTGAGAGAGAACGGGGGGCTATCACAGCCAGACAGCCTAGACAACAAGGCTACTTCCCCGGAGAGGCACTTCGACTGTACCGATTTAATCAAATCTACTTCCGCCGCTTTGATCTCCTTCAAACTCAGTGGACCTGTCTTCAAAATTAATTCCGAGTGCCCACCATGGATTTTCATAATGTACCACTTGAACCGGGCAAGCCACATCACGGCTTTGACCAATCGAATCCAACTTGAATACTGAATAATAAGGTTATGCAGATCGTTTGCTTGTGTGACAAAGTTAACATGAGACGGTGTCTTCTTTAGTTCGATATCCTTGAGCCCAACGAGACAGTTGGATCTCGGAGGCCATGGCCTGCAACATCGACTCAAGAACTCAGGACCTTTCAGCCACTTGTCTGTTGTTAGGTCGCCCATCAAACCACGCGAAGCTAAGTCAGCCGGATTTTCTTCGAATCTCACGTATCTCCATTGATTGGGCGTCGGTGGCTAATGGATCACGGAAAAGCGGTTAGCAGCAAACATGCAGAACCCAATAGACACGTTGCGTATGCAGTAGAGGACACTAAAGGAATCTATCCAAAAATAACATAATCGGAACATCTGATCCAAGTTGCCAACGATGCGTCCATGTCTCTCATAGCCAAGACTGCCGCGAATAATTCGAATCACAGGATAGTCACCGCTTTGGATAGTGTAACTCTAGACTTGCTAAACGGTAGTGTGCTGTTTCTCGCACCTTCATTTGAGGCAAAGCAACCATACCCTACCGCTCCGTAACCTCATTCCGAGGCATCACAAAAAATATGCAGCTCAGATAGCTCTGTCACAACAGTATGCGAAAACAGCATAAGGCGTGGAACTCAGAAGTCGTCAAGAGCCTTTAAGCTTGTTAACCAGGTTTGCCACTGTTTGTGATCTTTTAGACACAACGGTTCGTCCCATCCGAGACCACCCTTGCGCAACTTCTAAAGCAAACGTTTGCTTAGCAGTAGCCAAGATGAGACAAAGACCAAACGGTCGTATAACGAAGAGACACAAAACAGCATCTCCCTTCTAGTCTCCGCTCTGTCTGAAAGCCGGAAGCCCAAGCGAAACTCATCCGTTTCAGCGTTCTATTGGATACCGAGATTTCGTTGTGATGGTGATGATTTGGTTGCAACATCTACCAGGAACGTTGAGAGCTCTGATGTCGATATTGATGCTAGGAATTCACGGTCAGTCGAAATCCAGTTTCTCAGCCGGAAGCCTCCTCTTGCCAACATGTCACAAACCTCTCTCACAGTGTTTTGCTATCTTCGCATTGACAACCGAAACTAGACAGTCATCAACATAAAAATTCGTCCGAACTAATTCGCGTGTGGAATTTTTATACATCAGCCCACAGTCCTCACAGGTACGCCGTAATGCATAACTCGCACAGAGGGGCGAGGAGGTAGCGCCGAAGGGATGGGAAGCTATTTGGTATTCTACAGGATCTATTGCAAGGTCATGTTCAGGCCACCACAGAAAACGAAACATAACTCGGTTGCGAACAGAGATGCGTATCTGCAAAAAAATCTCTTCAATATCCGCCGAAACTGCCACTTTCTCCATGCGAACTCGTAGCAGTACGCTTACCAGGTTTGTAGTCAAGTCAGAGCCCTGATGCAGCCTGTCATTCAGGGACAGTCCCTGGTACTTGGCCGTATCACGTTCGTGTACTTTGAGAACATATCAACATCACGGTTAAACCTCCTCTTCAAGTACGACAAACGTTCCTGGACCACTTTGTACTTGTTAGGAAAGGTGCTCACACTTCCAAGGAAGATGCATTTCACAATACCCGTTTGAGTCCAGTAACAAAGCCACCGAATCCTCTCTGGAGATTGTGACCATTCGGTGACATATGATTGAGCTCAGTGTCATATAAAGCACGAATCTGGTTCACCAACGTAGGAATGTCCTGCGAAAGCCAGTTGACAGACGACTTCGCCTGACATTAACTAGTCAAAGGTCCGCACAACGTCCAACAGAATAGAGTCCTCACTGCGTATGGCTGTCTACGTCCCCCCCCCCGAGGCCTTTAATCTAGGATCCAGTGCGCCTCGGGCACATCACAATCGAGGAGTCTAGTGATCCTGCAACTCTCTATTTCACTTAATGGAACGTCCACCAGGTGCGCCCACTTACTGGCCTTTGTCTTGACAGAAGTGATAGGTCCCAATGAGGTAAGTCATCGACGGAGTAGGCGTTATCGACAATAACCGTCTCATCTCCATCTAAGGCATCAGATTCAGGTGAGCACTCGTACACTATTTTGTTGTAGTACCGTTGGTCGTCATAATAGATAGGGTCGAAGCGGTAGCCGAGACACATAGGCGATCTAGGAAGCCGTTCGTCACGAGGATGGTGTCTGACCTGTTGTCCACAAAAGGGTAGGTAGTAAAGGTTCCGTAGATCACGCTCGTTTGTGTTATCTCCCCTTACAGGACTGTCGCTGGAATCTTTACTTCGGAAGAAACCTGACTCTGGGTGTCTCAATGTTAGCTCACAATGTTGGTTCAATAGTACAACAGGTCCGATTTGTTTGTCACATCTGGTGGTCTTTTTCCAACGTGCCGCCATTCTGTCCAACTGTACAGCGTTTAGGATGTCAACTCATGCAACATTTGGTCCTGACCAAGTTGGTTATTTTGATGCGCAAGAAGGGAAACTAGCTCTTGGAGACTTTCGGAGAAAGAGAAACAGGGATCAGGCTTATTAACAGTCTTCGAGTGGTAAACGTCTACTCTTGACTTTATGTCCAGATTTACAAATAACTGTTTAAATTCCTAGCACCATTTTCGACGCAATTCGGTGGACACCGCCCAGCATGTCTGCGACCCATTTATAGCTGATAAATACCACCGAGTGAGGATACTCGGACTAACGGAAATAAACTCAATTTTAGCGAATATAATAAGTAATATTTTTGATAATCGCATTCGGTCGTACATTTTTACTGATTTTGGTTTTTTACCTACTTCTGTTCTAGTCAAACTATCTATTTTGTAATATCCATTCCGGGGCTAAAGTTACAACTCGCTCTGCGCTTCGCTAACTTGACGTTTTTCTCTGTGCGTTCTATCTTCAGGGTCTATACCAATACACGGAGATCAACGCGCTGAATCTTGGTTTTTCACTGTTGGTCGGTTTTCGATAATGAGCACTGACTGGGTATAATCCTGTTGGACTGGTTCCAACACTGTAAATTGTTTAAAAATTTTCATGCCAGTGAGAGGACGGATCGATCGATTTCATCATGTTCAACACTTCAAAAGGCTTCTGAACGGTTTAGTCATTGTGATGGGAGAAGGACAAACTGGAAGATTGTCGGATACTTCGGTCTTCCTTGTTACCATCCTGACACAAAACACAGCTTGCTGGCACTATGCACTCGTGACATGTTTCAAGCTTCCCTACCAAGAGCTATTTGTCGTCATTGCTGAGAAGATACCACACCTGTAGCCACTGTGCGGCAGCACATCAACCTGTTCGTACCCATGTACAATGTGGCATTCGAAGTTGTGTAGTACTAGTTGTACGCGGTATAAACACTAACATTGATTCTACCACAGTCAGATTTAAGCCATAGCAGCGGTTAACTCCGTAGCCACTGGTGATATGCTCACAGTTTGTGTGAGAAGACAGCTTTAATTCATTCTTGACAGGATGGCGTCGTCTGTCACAACGTTTGATCAAAGTTGCCCGTCAAAATGATCAGCTTAACTGTCTCCGACAATCTGACAGGTGCGTGTCCATTCGTTAAATTTTACGTCAAATGTCTTCAACGCAGAAACGAGAACCAAGCAGGGTTGAAAAGTTTAGTTGAATCCAAGGAGTGCTGGATGGTCATGAAATGATTGTGGATGACCAATGAAATTCTAATCTTTCGTTGGGAATACCATCAAACAGTGACTGACATCAAAAGGGGCTCAAATATCCATTCAGTAGTGAGCGAGGCGAGAGTGGAGATACCGGGGTTCGAACCCGGGGCCTTTCACATGCAAAGCGAACGCTTTACCACTGAGCTACATCCCCAACCATAACGTTGAAGCATACTGAGTGTACCGCAAACAATAATCCGTAACGTTCGGAATACAATACGACTTCATTGCGGTCATGCGGCGACAACCTAAGTGTATGGAGCTCATTAACCTCTAATGTCTAACTGATGTCACATATTGGCTCAACTATCAGTTTCTTAACCGTGTCACTTCGGTTTATATCAAACACACTGGTTATACTATTTCTGATGAACCTTTAAACAGTTTTGTTCCTGTCTAACAACCTGATGTACTTAGCAGGATGATGAATCACCAAAGGTGAGTTTGTACGTTACACCGACTTTTTGTAAATTACAGTGTCACTCTAGGTAGGGCATCGGTGAATTTCATTGAAAACAGATGGTCGAACCTTGCAACGTCCGTTGCGCCGTTACGGCATATTTTTTTACTAAAGTGAAAACCGGCAATCAATATCTTACATGGTTTTGTTTCAGTTATATGACTGGATTCAATAAAAAAATAAACCACATGAATACTGTTATTAACACCGACCCATCTATCGTCCACGCTATAAGTCAAACAATAACGACATGTCAGCATACCACTTATGAGTAGAGTTTTGGTCACATCCACCTATAAATGCAGAAACCGACGTGACTGATTGAAGTTGCCAAATGACAGAGACGTTTACGTATTCCCTAGGTTGACTTCAAAATAAATACTGAAACTAGACAATAGGATGTGTGACTTTGTTTTGATCCTATGCGTCCCTGACGATTTAATTCGCTGTGTGTTCTATTTAACAACGTCAGATGGGTAATTCTCGTTAGGATAGAGGCTCAACGTCTCCCTCTGTCTGAAAAAACACGCTGATAGTCAAAGAAGGTGATCAGTGAACAAGAAGACGACTCCCTACTTTTCTACGTTTCGTGCACACAGTGTTGTGACCGCAAAATACGGTTGGCCTGAGAGGTCGTTTATTGCGCAAACTCCCGTACAGATTATGTCAAAAATTGGACCACAAACGCGTACACTCATTTGCACGGCAGATATGCATTCACATACATTGGGTGACAGTGCGTTGTCATACGCCTTGGTGGAACTTCTGCCATAGTGCGTACACACTATTCCGATAGTCTCTTCTGGTTCGCTGTCTTTCTGGCGTTCGGAGCCTGCTCTTTTGTTCCTGAATGTCGTTTGTGGGTAATATGCAACTTGTGAGTAGTATGCTACTCACAACGAAACTGCTTGTCATACAACAGTACTAGAAGGAACTTTCTCAAAATTTTCTGTTGAGGTTGGTTGAGAAGAAGAATGAGTGTATTTAACCCTTTGAAAATTTAGAGTTAAAATAAGGTATATCTGAGTAAACAACACTGATGGCAACGCCTGAAGTACACCAAGTTGAGCACAACCGACATTCGAAGAAATCATCCTAGTTCAGATACACCATTTGAGTTTCGCTCTTGTTAGAACTCATCAGCAGATCACATCCACGTCTGGATAGGAATCTGCACTATGGCCCTCATGTTTGCGAGACGAGCGTGTTGACCATAATGTCATTAACCACGTGATTGAGCAGTCAGATCCAAACCCTCAATCACAACCTCGTGTGAACAGTGCTCAGCCTGCGCGATCGTTTCGAGGGTAGAATAAACAATATTGCCCTTGTTCGCTTCGATCAATAATCATGTGATTGGAGCCTTTCGACTAGGTTGTAGTAATTGATTTCATTGAACCGACTGCAACATACTGGAGGAGCATTTATTATCAACGTGCACGCCCTTATGAGAGCAGAACAAATACCGAAATGTTATCTGTAGTATAACACTAAATAAAAAGTACACACCAACTTAACATACGTTTAAGAAACAATCTGCTTAACTTTGACGCAGAAATATTTATAAGGTCGTAATACATTTAATCCTAAACAAATAGGTAAGATCGATGCGATCAATTGAAGATTTGTAAATAAGCTCATTCATCGTCAACGGCCGAATTATTTACTGGGTCGACTAACAAACTTCTCAAGAGTAGAATATTACCTTTCGTAGTCCCTTTCAATCAAAATGATGGCGACAGAACCGAGTCTGTTTCTCACACAACCATCAAAATCAAAATTAGTTAGATCACAGTCTATCGGAATGTAGGCCATCTTCCGGTACAGGTACACATCCCATAAAAATCTGTACAACCAGGTAATTGTACCACAACAAAAAAGAATATCTTGGTATCAGTATGGACCATACGGTTTGGTTACAATCTACACATAGTTCATAACACAGTCAACTGAACAGACAAAAAGTGGTGAATAAGTTTCATGCGACCGGGATTGGTGATGAGTATAGATGGACCTAACAGAAACCAACGCCCTGTCAGTCGGAACATACGGAACGATTGGTTGATTAGGTGAAGTACCACTAGTCTAAACTATCACGGTCCGGCCGAATTAGAAGTAGCACTGACCGCAAACAAATAATGAGCTAATGCCCATAACAAATTAGCAATAAATACAATTATGTGCTTAGTTTTTCATAAGGCTCGAATTCCAATGTTTCATTTGATTCCATTCAGAGGTCCACCTGAACTTAACACCGTACTGGTCGACCGTTCAACCAGGTGACAGCATGTAACACAGAGAAGGAATGGGAAATGTATAATTTCGCGTAAGAGCGTGAATAGGCACATAAGTAAACAAGATCAATTGAGGCCTAAGGGAACCACCACACAACGGTATGCTCTCGATTCCGAGGTGGCTGTTTAATGACGTCTCTCAGTGAGTTTTGTGGATGCAGTCAGTTAATGGTGAGTGAGAAACAGGTCGAAAAGGAAATAGGAAAGAAGAATGCGTGAGGGAAGGTCTATAAAAAAGGGGTGAATGCTGGAACGCCAAATGGAATAACAGGACGGATAAAGTCAGTGTGACCGTAATCACGGACAACAGTCAACCAAACAGAAGGTTCCAACTGGCATTTCTCTATGGCCTTTCCTGTTCATGGTTCGAGTTCAGTGTGCGGTATGGGATTGAAGAAGTGGAAAAGGCACACTTGGTTCTAATCGACAGCTCTAAATAAGTTTAGTTACCATGAACAGCTTGTATAAAAATACATACATACACACATGAATACACATGGGATCATACGATCAAATCGCGCATCTCCGAGCATAACTGCTCAACCATCAAGATCTTCTTCGTCGAAATTGAACACTTCTTCCACATTAGCACGTCTTTCTCCGGCCGGGTTTTCAGCACCGGTATGCGGTCGTGAGTGTGGATGAACACTGACAGTGACTGAGTCCGCATGCAAACGGCTCCTGTGCCGAGGTGTTGATGTGCCTACAGACAGGCGATCGCGAGGAGTACTAGACCACTGCGATTGTGACTGGATAATTCTGGTCCCGTCCAGGTAAAGACCGCAACGGGCCGGCAGGATACCCGCGTATGTTTCCGTTCTTCGCCTTCTCATAAGAGGCGCACGGGTATTGGGGCGAGTGTCAAACAGAGGCGAATTTGGACTAGTGTTGGATAAGGACCGACTGGCCAACTGGAACAGCCGATGTACGCAATCCAGAGGAGAGGTAACCAGGTTAACGAGGCTGGATGAGAAATTCCACAGTGAATTGCCTGTGTGAGCTTGTCTGTGCAGGTTGTCGGATAAACTGTCCACAGTCGTCTGCAGAAGTGGGGTGGGGGCATAATAATGAGGATAATAATAATGATAATAATCCTCAGTCAAAAGTTTAAACAGAACGGTTCATTGACACAACTAACAGCACGTTGACAAAAACTACACAGATAATGGTTTCTAAAAAAAACTCGGGTACACCATGCCCAAACGCGGCAAGCGCTCTACCAGCTGAGCTACGAAGCCACGTCGGAAGCTCAGAAAGTTCACATTTGGACCTAGGTTGAGCGCTTGCCGAGTTTGGGCATAGTGTTTCTGTCGCTGGTTCGAATCCAGCCGAAGTCCAGACTTTTCGCAAATCGATCTCTTCTAAATTACCAAATCTGTCAAACTACTTATCGGAAAAACTCAGGTGACAGGACGGAAGCACCAACCTGAAAAAATAAGTCGTCATTCGAACTAATAGCAGTTGGTCAACTCATGTGCACGCGATTTTGACGTTTTCATTGGTTATTGTCTGGAATCTCCACCTCACTTGTTTTTTATATAAGCATGAAGCATGTTGTACGCTAGCCCGTCCTGCAATATTTTTGATTTACCCCCGTCCATATAGCATTCGATTTATGGTGGCAGCCGGGTAGTCTAAAGATCAATCGCACGTACTCAAAAGCCATGAGAAAAGAGAGTACAGTAAATAAGGCAAATAATCCACCCAATTCTGACGACTCTAGCGATTGCGATCCAGAGGTAAAATAGACAAGTATCTCGACTATAATTAAGACGTAGGCTAGATTGTTACGGCATACGTGGTGCAGATGAGATTAAACCGTCCAACATCATCAAAGCCAACCGCTTGCAGAAAGATATGTTTCGGTGCCTATACACCACCTGCGGACTTCGTGAATCCCATTAAACAGTTACAAGTTATGATATCAAATAACCCACCTTAAAAAAATCTAGTCAACACAGAAATGATAACTTCACTGAAAGATACACCGAATGCATCATCATATGATTCCAGATAAGACAACCAGAAAAGAAGTATGTTTGAAACAAGGTTTTACAGGAATACATCGTCTGATGTTTAGGTTTTAGGCTTGCGGAAGTCCAACGGGTGCTCGTAATTCATTGACTCACACGCACACACAAACTTGATATCGCCAAACCACCTAAACCAAACACGGAGACATTCGCATCAGATGGAGGTCACATACATGATGGTACATTTGACCGTCGGTGAAATATGACTAAACTAACCGCAGGATGTTCACAAAGTGTGTTTGTCATCATCATAATAGACATCAACACATCAGTGGTTCACACTGATGCTTAACTGCCACACAACCACGAAAAAAAGGAATCTTATGTGGGAAGAGAAGAAAGTAAGGGAAAGAGGAGGGGACCTAACCAGTAAAAATAGCTACGTTTACATTCAAACATAAAACATCAAGGCGCCTACATCTTGCAAACAAACAACCGAACTGTAAGTGAAACTAAGGCGTCATCAGCAAAACAGCTTCCTCACGGCTTTCACTGCCCCGTATCATTAAGTGCACTCATTTCACAGACAAACCGGCCAAACAACGACAACATTCACGCCATTGAGCTCAGGTAGCCGCCATATCACCTAACGTCTCAAACCACCCACTCAGTGAGTCGCGAGAGCCCCAGCCCGGGAGACGAACTCTATCTACAGTGACCAACCCCTTCGTGGACGATTTCATTTGTCTACGCCAGGTCATCATCTGTCCA
>JTDE01000031.1:230415-243493 GCA_014338405.1 Paragonimus skrjabini miyazakii
AGGAGAAATCTTCCGTCTGGCACCTAACAACTCCAGAGATTCCTCTGAAATCCAATGTTTGTTAAACTCATATACTCCTATGCCGCATGCTATAGTACCTGCTTTCTGAATAGCCTGTGAGATTTGTGTCCAGCAGCTACTAGGGTCTTCAGAGAGAGTACCACAAAGGCGGCTTTCTAAGCTGGTTTGGTACTTATGCTTTACCGACGGTGGAGCCAATTTCTCAACAGCTAATCGTTGCTGTCGGTAAGGTCGTTGTCCAGCAAAGGTAAGAACAAAACGACAACATACCAATGCATGACCTGAGTCCAAGTACGTGCTCCAATAAGAACGACCGTCTTGGATGGAACCACGCCACCTGTAACTAACAGCTATGTGGTCTATCTGTGACTAGGCCTGATTCGGAGAAGGCGGGCGCCAAGTATAGCAATGACATGAACGATGCCTAAAACTAGTGCTGGCTAAAAACAGCTTATGCTCAGCGCACAGCTGCAACAATCGCCCAATATTACCTGACCGATGTGACGCTATTCCAAACCTGCCACCTAAACGAGATTCGGCCTCACCAAACAGCCGACCTGAGCATTCATATTTCCGGCCAGAACAACTATATCAGAGCCACGTGTCGACCGAAGGAGAGAGGTTAGATCCGAGTAAAACGCGTCTTTGACGCCGAAGTTACTACGGTCAGTAAGAGCGTAAGCAGGCACAATGAATAAATTTCTGAAAGTCTTGCGTCTAGAGCTGTCCTTAACAGAACCTGCCAAGCGGACGACACAGTCTTCTGTTAACAGGGATCCAATCTATCAATGAGGCTTCGGCCGTCGTGCTGAGGATTATACCTACTCCAGCCTGACCTGTAACTGCGGCTGTAGAGTCACCCGAAGTGTATAACCAGTATCGGGTAGACAATGCGGGTGCTGTTAGTTCCATACGCTGACTACTGTTCTGGATTCTAGTTTCCGAGATACAGCAAACATCGACATGCAACGAGTCTAACGTTCGTGCGAGGGCGGCGTGCTGACCTATCTGTTTTAGAGTGTGAACGTTGAAGGCACCTATGTTAATTCACATTCTAGGTCTTAGTAAGGAACGAGGGAGGTCTGAAGCTGAATGGCAAGAGACGGAACTTACCGGCTCAATGTTACCACGGTTAGCTACATCTGTTGTGGGACCTGTGGAGTAACCATCAGAAATGGAGATCGGGAGGGACCTGAGAACTAAACTTGATAGGACAGTGGGGAAGGTCAGCAGTAGCATGTTTTCGTCCATCCACCCTGCTGTATGCAGCAGACAGGGCGACCTGGTTTGTACTGCGAGACGGCCGATGCAGTATGGAATTACTGGTCTCATGTATGCCTACCGATCGCTTGCCATGTCATATTCTGCTTTCGTACGCTAAGGTAGGTTGCAAACAGTAATCCGAATTCGAAGAACAATAACTAGGAATTACAAGTTTGACACAATTTGCAGTGATTCCAGTTTCCTGTCTAGGTCCTGAAGAACTACAAGCGCCTCAGGTCGGTGGTGCTGCCGGACATGACCAAGACTTGTGGTTAAGAGCACCCGTGTTGTAAACCACTGCGCCCTTTCAGATGAGATCATCAAAGGTGGTTTGAAAAAAGATTGCAATGAGTACGTAGTAACTTTCACTCAGTTGCGACCGGTGAAAGTTGTTAGTATGAAGTATATCGTATTGTGTGTACTGAAAGCAAGTTCTGGTGGAAATTAGCTCATCAGGAAAGAGGATAAACTATTTTAAGACGGTCCACGATTTGACCGAGTTTGTCCGTTCAGAATGCTGCTGTGCAATCTGAACCCAAAGATACTGGCTCGTAGTAAGGCTATAATGATCAAAACAACATCCGGCACTGTGTGACCGAGGCAGCCCACCAGGTTACAATGATCATGATTGTATACTACTTTATACGCAATTATGTCAACTCACTGTCTGTTTCAATTTGTCTGATATACCTAATCTGCATGTTCTAAGTTTGCGATTAATATGAATGGACGAAGTATCAACATGTGTCCTTTTATTGCTCTGCTGAATAAAATGGTCAGATAGACATCAAAGTTGAGAAGGGTCACACACTTACAAAACGACCTTGAACAGAGAAGTAGCCGGCTTCTAATTCATCACCGATATCGGCCATGCGTCGAGCTAAGATGGACAGTCGTGTATGATCCAATGTGGGTCCATTGTGGGTGACAGCCGAATCGCTGATGCGGTGACACTGTCCAATATGGCCGCGAGTCCGGAACGTCATAGTACCGCATGTCACCGAAGTCAACGGACCACCACCACCACATGGGGAATAAAACGGGTAGTTGTCTGTCGAACCAGCAAGTGGCACCGAAGAACATCGAGGTTGGACTAACAACTGTGCAGTGGCCACGTTAGTCCCCGAACAGACAACTGGCAACGGTCGTAACGGGTACATATGACGCGGAACGACGTCTGGCATAATAGCGGCTGGATGCTGAGATTGGACGAAAGGAAACAGATCGCCTTCAGCACCAACTATAAGGTAAGAGAGACAAGAGAATGAAAAAAACGCCGATCACCAGTAGGTTTCACACATTTGAACAGTTCTCAGGATTTATATGGTAACCTTCGAAATAATTGTGTCCATAGAGATTTTTCCCGAGCATTCAGCTGTATTTTAAGATAACTCTGGTTAGACTAATGCATCCCTTAACTGCGGTTATGAAGGAAATGTCTTTTTTCATAATGTCAGGGATGATTATGGAAATACATATAGTATTCGAAAAGGCCTGGTTTTGAACATGACCTGTATAACCATAAAGTGATTTGTATATATATATATATATATATATATATATATATATATATATATATATATATATATAGTGAAACTTTGGGCAGAGTTTAACCAAGTGCGTAGGTGTGCACACAGTTTGCGCGGTTCACACACCGATAGGCCTGAGTCGAATACAATTGTTGTAATCATTACCAGAATCGGATGAAATTACCAAATCCATGCTAACGGTTTCCAAATGTAACGAAGGTTCATCAAATATATCTTTACGCTCCAGGCTATTCATCACTCTTAGCCCCTCTACCAAAGACATGCAGACTATGCTGAACAAGGTGAGTGACCGGGTTGGTTTGTAGAAAATGCGCCTTGCACTTTCAAAGTGCAAAGTGCTGATTCAAGACTGGGGCATTTCTACTCCTGCTTTCTTCATTGCAGGTAATCCGCTTGAGACTGTGAACAGTTTCACATACTTGGGTAGCACTATCTCATCAGCCTGTAATATTGCTAATGAGAAATCAGCGAGGATAACAAAGGCACGAGTTGCCTTTGCCAAACTGCGTCATCTGTGAAATCGAAAAGACGTTCGGTTGTCGCTTAAAAGAAGAGTATATAATGCTTGTGTACGTTCTGTTTTGCTCTATAGTTCGGAAACGTGGCCTGCTCTTAAGGAAGATACCAACAAGCTTGCGGTGCTTGACCATCGTTGTCTCCGCCAAATAGCCCACATTAAATGGATTGATCGCGTTGGCAATGTGGCAGTTCGCTGGCTCATATTCCGGAACGCTCGGGATGCGCGATCAATTGGTCAATTAATCACGTCGCACTGCTTGCGATGGTTGGGTCACATACTCCGTATGTCATCTCATCGTTTACGGTACTGGACATTATATACTGAGACCACCAACAGTTGGGTGAAACCACATGGTGGTCAACCAACAACATGGTCACGAAATATGAAGACCTTGACTGCTCCATTGAGCAAAGGGGATAGGTGTCGCCTACCTCGATAGGGTCCTTGTGATCACTCAAACCGCTGGTTAGACACTATCCGAGATGGCGATGTGTCACAGTCAATGGCGTACCTGTATCCATACCATTTTTGGTTCTTCCTCTTAGTCTTCTTTTATTAATTTTAACCTTCTTAGTGGCGTTTTCTTCTAGGATATTTCACGTCACCTTTGGGGTGAGCGGCGGCCCGAGCCACAGTACCTTTTGGTCAGGCTCATGGCTGCTATGATGATGATGATGACGATGATGATGATGATGATGATGATGATGAGCACTGGCAGTTTATTGCGAACGCCGCTACCAAAGTCATCAACAGGTGTGTTGCGATTAGGCAATCTAAATGACCAAGTAGAAAAAAAACACTTCGGTGCTGCACAAGATGTTTACCGAACAGTAGGGAAATAATTCATAAATGGATTGAGAATAACACAACGTTATGAGTAAGTTGTAATACTCAACGTTTCAACCACAACGGATGACCTTCCTCAGAAGTATTGTCAGTTCGAAACAAGTAACGTTTGGAGAGGGCTGGAAAGGCGTGTATAGTAGGCAATCGGGCAACGTCTGCGTAGGCCGACAAACAGCAGTAGCAACTAAGTCTGACTAGCAAGGTTAGTGTCAATCCGAAACCACTCTATAGCAGTGTTGCCGTCTTGCAATCTCCCACTTGCGGCACACATTTGGGATGACCGTCTCAAATACAGAAAGTTCCAATGTTCTTGGTTATCAGTATCCGAGTGTGTTCGCTATCAGCTCCACAGAGCCAGTACATACATCTAGTAGTAACACCACTGATGCTAATAGAACTGTGTTTACACTACAAGTCATGCTTCAAAAACTTTCAGTGCTCTGTGAAAATAAGTCCCCAGGTCCTGATTTCATCTGTCCTCTAGTATCGAAGAAGTGCATTTTCAAGACCAGTCTGTGGACTTTTCAGTCGATCTCTCCACGAAGGTAAACTTCCCAAAGACCGGAAGGTGTACACAGTGTCACCCATCTCTAAGGGTGACGATCACAATGAGCCCGCTATTTACAAGTCGGTTGCATTCTTACCGGTTGCGTCAAAGTAGACAGAGAGCTTGATCGGTGACCAATCACGTAAGCACCTCGTTCGATTTACACTGTTGCCTGAGAGTAAACACGAATTTCGAAAGGGGTTCATGTGCGTTATTAATCTGCTTGTTGCTCGAGAAGAGTGAACAAAGGCGGCTCATGAAGGTCAACTAGTTTACTGGGCTTTTTAGACTTGACTTTCGATCAAGTGAACCAAATGACATTCTGCGTGAAACTTAGTAACTACGGTATGAAAACCCCTTACTCATGTAGCTTACCGATCGTCCCTTTAATATCAAAGCGAACGGGACTTCTTCGGATTACTATTGTGTTCAAGGGTGTACCACTAGGTGCCATACTACGACCTCTGCTTTTTATCTTACTTCTGCTGGGAATCTTCAGGCTTTTCAATTCCTCGTTTCTATAATATGCTGACGGCACTAAACTATGGCACACAGTGTACAATCTGAGTGAAAGTGAGAAGCTACATGGCGCTGGGTCACAAAATACTGTCCCCCGTCCTCAATTAACACGACTAAGGGGAACATGGTGAACCTTCGTCATTCCGGTTGCACAGATTACATACTGGGAACAGAGAAAAAATGGATATTACCATATGCAAACGAGACTTCGACAAGGCTGTCTCAGGTACCCTTAGTCTGTCTCCCAATACTATGTCAATGGCCAACAAAGCCAACTGGGTGCTTGGGTTACTCACCAGACTGTTCGGACGGTTTCACTGAGATTGTTTCAAGATTATGTCCAAGTCGATAGTGGGACCCCATGTTTACCTGAATATCCAAGCTTGTCGATCTTAGCTCGTGATGGATAATACTTCTATTGAGAAAATGCAAAACAAGTTATGATACCACGCGCATTCTACTCTACTCAAACGGATTGCGTTAACTGAGGCAGTTCCCAATGCACTACCGGCATATCAGATGAAAAGTGATTTCAGTATATAAGATCTTCCATCAACTTCAACATCCCTTGAGAAGACTACTTGTATCTGGAAAAAATAACCATTACAAGAACCACTCGTTAAAGCTACAATATGAAATGAGTAGTTTGATTAGCAGCTGGACATGTTCAATCTGGAACAACCTGGCAGACTGTGTCATCCGTAGTTGAATTCAAGCCCAGATTTGACGTACATATTCGGGACACTAGTGTTGTGAGCCAAGAACGCGGATGGCACAAGGGTTGTTTACTTGAAAGAGCAACACATGGGTTAAGCGTTTAAACAGAACCACAAACAAAACCACTCATTTGCACGCGGTACCTGGTCCCAGACCGCCTCCATTGTCACAGACGTCAGTGCCTAGTTTCTTTACGTAGCAAGGACTATTTTGGGCGATGCTGCACTCCGATGTTTCTTCCTGCATTTTCCCTGCGGCTTGTTCAATGTCAAAATATATGCTCCGGTCCTACTACTGAATAGCCGTGGTGTGAGTAGTATATAACGATCGCTCATCCTCACTGCACTAGAACGAGTATTCATTCGAATCATTGCGGGGAAGTTAGGATATTCTAGATGTCTCAGTGTTGATGCTGACTATCTGTTGTCTGCTGTATGTTACAGTGTGGTTGTTGTAAGCTAGATCGAAAGTGATTGGGTTTCTATTCTGCTCATTATCCTCTGATTTTCTATTTCATAATCTATTTGGGGTGTAATCAAAAGTATGGGATCCCACAGCATTGACTTCATTTCTAAGTCAGTCAGTGTGTCTGACTACAGGTATGCTATATCTTCTAGGACCCGGTCAGGAAATCAAGTTCTTCCAATAAAACCTCTGAACTCTAAACTTAACGCTTGTAACCCATTAACATACCGATCAACGAAATAGTTGACCACGAAAAAATACTGTTCATAATCACCGCTGTCATTTCCTAGCCTATTCCGATCACTTGTCTATTGTATTCTATATAGTCACCGATGCACAATTGATGAAACAGGCATGACATAATTGATATGTACTGAGTGCTCCATTTGCGTACCCGGTTGAAAACGCATTCTATCGTACTCAACATACCGACTCTGGCAGATGTTCCGAGGTTTTTCAGTTCAACTCTGGTCCCTGAAATACATCTCCGACGAATTGATGTGACCCAGTAAACTGTTCATCAGACGTTTTAGTGCTTATAGGAAACATTTTTGCCTATAGAAAACTACACATGAAAAACCAATTCCCTCTGACAATGCAGGTCATCATCTTCATCTAATGCACTCATTCTCATCCGTAAAACACAAATGGATGACCACAGTGAAAAATAAAAACCGATCGTGAGTGCCTGGCATTCATCACTGTCAATCGATCTTTTGCGATTTCTATGGACGTTCTAAAATCAAATTCAACGATTTGAGCGGCACCACCGATTTGCAGAACCAATGAAGACAAAGCAAACCATGTTACGTGAAATCTCCCGTTAGTGAACGTGATAAACCAACTTCATATATGTATGTCAAGTAAGTATGTATTCATCGAAAAGATGTCCAGAAGGGTTGTCTATATCAAGGTTTCCCTCAGAGATTTTGATGGACAACTTGGTCAGCGTTACGTTTAAATACTCCAACAACGCACCAGCATAGTTAGGTTTGTTGTATGAAACCAACCGTTTATCTTCACACACCCCATGTCTTCTGTCGGTCATTATACTTGCCAGGTTTCCCACGGATGGGGAGACATCTCTAGCACGTGCCACGGGGGAAATGATTGGAACCACCACCAAGGAATTTCATTCGAAGTGGCTGAGAGAAGCATGACTGCGTGTGCAAATGAACGACTTGGTCGCCAGACTAAGACACCCATTGACCGTAGGTCCCAAAGTTAGCACTGGCTCATCTCCCATAGTCTGGGTGAACGCTTAAAACTCGTAAAGTTTGCGAATTATTATCGATCGGAGCCATGCGTTAAAAAGCTAACAATCGATTCCTTTTTTCTCCTGTGGCTTTTAGTCGTGACCATCACTCACATTCGCGTTCGATCCATAACTACGTTAGTGACGTTAGCCATACGCATGATGGCGTAAGTGCGTGCGTGAAATGAATTGACCCCATTTAAGCGGAAATTGTGTCAGCACTTGATCAGAGAGATGATCGATTAAGTAGAAGAAATCGTTAACGGTTGCGTCACGATCCACAATCCCTCAGTGCTGTCAAGGTTCATGTTTACATAGCTTCATCTGGCCGTCGTTGAGACGATCAGCCACCTGACGGTGTGCGCATGCCGGATTTCACTCGCGCACGGCCGAGGACCAGCACCGAACTTAGGGGTAATGTACGTTGACGTTCAGACGCACGCATACACTCACACACACACGCACTAAACACGCTATTTCAGTCTAGGCGGGGGGCCAGCTCGCGCAGACCCGACCCGGTTAGCGGACAAACAAGTCACACACCATCGCTGAGTCATCCGCCCGTTAAACCCGGAAACAGGCACGTGCACATACAACGTTGACGACACGACACAACCTGAGTCCGGAACCGGCTGAACCAACCGGCTTGTGACCCTGAGATGGCAGAAAACGGGAAGCGGGGATTAACTACATCGGGTACGTTCATTCTCGAGCCGATTGATTAAACAGAGGAAAATGGCCGTTAGGTTTTTCAATCAGAAGAGCCTGACAGTGAACTGGTTACGAGCTAATTTCAGTCGCTCAAGTAAGCCGAACTGTAAACTGAGATCGTAGTGCACGTGATTGATTGTCTGTAGTCGATTTTCTCGTATATGGGGGTTACCAAATTTCGGGGAGATGAAAGCAGGATGGAGCACGTCTGAGTGTATCACGATGCTTGCAAAAAATGATCTTCAAATACGTTCTCAACATTAAAAAATAAAATCTCTTCCGGGACGAGTGCTAGTTGGAAGGATGAATCAAACTGACTTAAAAATGAACAAAACCTGTGCAACAGAAAGCAACCAGCGTGAACAACGATCTATTCCATCAGTTTTTTCCGGAGCATATAATGACAGTAATGTACTAGCTGCGCCTCAGAAGTCCATCACTACATCGATCCATCAATTTACACGTCGGTCTAACGGGTTATATCGGAAGTATTGTCATGGCCACGCTGACCTTGAGCAACTGACTGTTGACTAGTCATCAGTTGAACAGACCAACTTGGTCACATCAGTAATTCGTAGTGGGCTCACGAACTCCTCAGTGGTCTTAGTTATAGCATACAGTATTGGTATATGTTTTAAACTGGGTCAACTAGTCGCTGACCAATTCAGAGTCATTGACCGTACAATTTCCCGAGTATAGTTTGATAATTTAGCCATAGCTTACCCACATCAGTCGTACTGAGGGCGGAGGAGGCATCGGTCAATTCAGTAATTCTATTCTGATCATAAACGATCAAACAAACTACTTCAGAATAGCACTGATTACTATCAAATACAACATCCAAGTTCACGAGAACATCAAAGATTTGAAACGATTAACGTGCTCGAAGAAGAAAAGAAACCAATGCCATGTAACAAATCCGGAAATCAATAGTAAGATCAAGTCATACGTAGGGAACATTTCTCCAAACTATGAAGAAAATTGGTTTAGTGTTATCTGCTTTGGCTGTTGTTGTACTTCGGAAACAGGTATATTCTTCTGCCCCAGGCGGTTAAGTTTCACAGTTTTGGTGAAATGAGCATCAAATAGCTGCAACATGAAAGTGGTGTTAGGTATGAAAGACGCCAACTTGTAGTTGCTTGGGTAAAGCAATGACATTTGCAAAATAGTTATATAGAATTTAGATGTGATTGCATTGCGTGAAATCTGGACTTCGGCTGAATTCGAACCAGTGACAGAAACAACATGCCCGAATGCGGCAAACGCTCATCAGTTGAGTTCGCAGCCAGACCTGGAGCTCGGAAATCTCACATTTGGACTCAGTTACCCGCTCAATCCACTGTGTCATATAGAATTCACAAAATAATCCAGCCGATTGACTGCACCGGCAGGATTTCTCAAACAGATCATGCTGGAATTCATCAACGTCACTGCTGAACAATGAAATTATTATTACAGTTCTGTACGAGCATGAGCTTTCTGTTGGTCATCAATATCCAGTTGTTAAATATTTTCATAACTGGTGAATATTCTTTGATTCATTCAGTCCTTACTGTAAGCTTCGTAAATAACTGGAAAGCTGGATGAGCCCTTACTTGTTAACGCATTTTATCGCTCGTTACTTCCTATCACCAATGGATGCAGATTCGCCCAGCTAAATTGTAAATGTAATCGGATGTCTTTAAAAAGCTTTCCTCCATAACAGTTGTCTCCTTTTAAACAAAGCTTTATTGGAAAAGCATGTGTAAGAGTGAAACTGTCTCATCAACTTTGAAAACGACGGCCAGATGGTGGTCTACACACAATAAACGGACCCAGGAACAAACCTCTTGTAAGGTTGAACGGTTAATCTCACCTACAGCTTCGGACAGGTCACCGCTACTAATGCAGTTTCTGTGCTGAAGTTTAATGGTCATCCGCTGCTTGCCCAAAAATTAGAAGCCAAAGAACCTCAGTGGTTTCGGTGGGTTTTTTTGGAACAATATGTCTCGTGCCAGTATATTTTTGACATGGATATATTCTAAAATGTATACTGTGATAAATGCATCGGTGTGGGTTTATATACCTTCTACCCACGTGACACGTGTTTAGTTACCTTGTGTGACGCTAACTCCCAAACACAGAGCCATGTTTCAAACAGATTCATCGTTAGGGTTACACTAAACTACCCTTATCCTGTCCATCGTCTCTTACTTACTCGGAGCACAACGTAAGATCTTTGGTTGATTGAACGGTCCACAGAGTGCCTATTATCCGCCCCGCCCCCCATAAAGTCTAATAGGCGACGATCGATTTTAACATTCATCTGCCATATACGGGAAGTAGCCGACGGATGAAAACAACAAAATGACTGGGGATGAATGAAGCTAACATGTTTGGACAGGTCCATCCAGTGAACGCGGTGAGGGCAAACAACGGAAACAGGCCAATCAATGTTGTAGTGTCGGTGTGGAGTAGTGTTAGCAATGAGGAATTCGATGAGTGGAACGAACGTGCCTGTCGGGTATTGAGACAATTTCGCATGGCTATAAGATCACAATAGAGATCATATCGTTCATGTGAAAAATGTTCTCTACTGGTGGGGGAAAGTTTCAGCACAACTGTGAACATCTTAAACAATATATGCATGGTTTTCTTACACTTTAGATACCGTGCTTCTGAGAGAGATAAATCAATATGAAAGCTCAAACAACTTCTTTTGAGAACGATCCGGATGAGGATAACGCTTGTGACGTCTATGATTCTATGTGTTTGGAACATGTGTCAAAAACTCAGCATAAGCAAAATTCCTTAAAATATATAAGTCAAACAAGGCCTGTCTGAAAAAGGGATGTCCGATAATGCAGTTGACAGCCGGAGTTTGTCACGTGAGTAGGGAATGTTTACCGCCCACGATTGAAAGCTTGATTACTCCATTAAAGTTATACGGCCGATCGCTTAAAGAATGCGCTAGACTTCATGCGGATGAGGGCTAATCAAATCGATTAATAGCATCTACTGAGCACTTATCAACTGAGATGTTTCAGCCGCCCGGTGAACACTGTCTCGTTGATCAATCAACGAATGACCTTGATCATAGGAGCACGTGCTCCTCGAATGTAGCGAACATCTGATATGGATCGGATGTACTGATGCAATCATGGGTGAAACTGAGAAATGGCGAATTTTAGAAACGAGATGCGTGAGCTATCAATGCGAAAGATGAAGCTGGGATAGGAATTGATGTGCGAATATATACGATCAACACACAAGTGAACTTGGCAACAAGCTCTATCCAAATGAAGTCTGAAACATAAGATAGGAAACGAATCGGAAAAAGGCGATACTTGGAACAACACAGTAGATTCCCATTTCATCAGACCAACACATCATCACGATCGGTTCGTCTCTTGTAGTCAGATTTATCATGCAGAAAGATTAACAGTTTGAACACTCGGACCACCGGTTGATTCAGTACCAGTTGCAAAAGGACAACAATTGTTTCGTGGGTGACTCCATTCAATCGGTGAAATTATTATAAACAAAAAGTGGAGCTACTTGAAAAGTGCAAGGCACACGCATTCCATGGGACGGAATCGTAAACACACGTCGATACATTGTCATTGCCGATTTTGTCAGTGATCGGTCTTTGCAACAGGTAGAGAGGACAGTAAAGACGAGATTCGTGCCACAGGCTAAAAATCCTATCCACTCGGGCACTCTTTTTATGAGCACCCCATTTGACAAGCGATGAAGACCAGTAATCACATTTGAAACAAGCTTTGTTTTAATTGTGTCAGAGGGCAGAGAGTAGGGAATACTTCCCAATATAACCTGTATTGATGAGTAGCCATGGATTTTGACTGACATAAATTGAACGCCATCTGTTTGATGACGTATTTCGGGTGCAATAACATTTGCCATATTGCTACTCGCAGAAAGAAGCATTACATAGGTGTGAATCTTCTGTTAAAATTAATCATTGGGGTATATCTTTGGCCTCAGTAGGTTTTGAACCCTAGTATATTTCAAGATTATTCATGGTTATATATGAGTTGAGATACTGCCAGGACGCTCAGACACAGACAGGAGAACGATTAGGGTTCTCAACCAAGGCCTTTGGCTCAAAAGCCTATACCGCAAGGCAGCCGGTGGGTGGCAGTGTACCAGAACTGGTACATTTTTCGGAGAAAGATGCCAACCTTCTTCCAACCCCCAACCTGAGGGACCAGGAGACTGGTTTGTCAGACCTCTACCAATTGACCTGCCTGGCAAGAATGACTCTATCGGTGTGGCGGTCATACCGTCCAGTTTAGCCCAATATGTCATCAAGAAACGGAAGCCGTCATACTGCATCAAGGTCCAGTCTCGTTGTGACAGAGTCTCGTGAGTGAAAGACCGACTGATCTCGATTATGCTGACGACAAGGTGTTGCTGTTTGACAACTTTCAAGCGGCACAAACAACGCTGAACGCAATTTCACGTTCTGCTAAGTACTTCGGAATGCGCTTTGCAGCCTCGAAATGCAAAGTGATTCTGCAAGATTGTTGTGATTACGTAGATTTAATGTTAGATAACGAAACCATGGAGGTTGTTGACCAGTTTCTATACCTGGGAAACTGGATCAGCAGCAGCGGCGGAGGTGTAGGGAATGAAATAGAGGCGCGTATTTTCAAGGCTAGGGC
>JTDE01000031.1:246940-281886 GCA_014338405.1 Paragonimus skrjabini miyazakii
TATATATATATATATATATATATATATATATATATATATGATGAGGAGCATACGTATATATGTCCATATAATATGTATGCTTCTCATCACTAATGGAAATCGTCTCACAAGTTGTCGAGTGCCAGTCTCCGGATGACAGCAGGTGATGAGCAAGTGAGACGCACGGCATCAAGTGCAAGCCTACCAACTGCAGTCTGTCAATGGGTGTGAACATAGCGGTTTTAGCAACCGAGAACAGAAAGCGTGTCAGAGATTTTGGACAAGTGGACGATGGGACTACAGACATGTTTGTGAACGGGCAATCGCCAATGCTGTTAGTCTGAGGAGGTAACAGGTCGGGAAAAAAATCAAGACGGCACGAGGCAACGGGACCAGTGCCATCAGACTTCATGTTTCTGCCTGGCAGACAGGTGAACTCATTGAAACCGATTCATAGTTATACCCACTAAACTTATGGTTGCACAGACGCCACTTAGGTAGAAAGAAGAAAATGAGACTGGTCAAAATGTCCAAGGCATTTTAAAATTGCATGATTTTAGTCAAATTTATCAATCCGATTTTATAAGTTAATCCGACAGGAATATCAATGGTTGAACGGTTATCGCTCATACATACATCAAGGGGGATGTGACTCGCGATCTGCCAAGCTAGATCATCGTCTCCGACAGCGATACATTAGGGAATAAAGCAATTGAAACATAGGAAAGATGAAAGAACAGCCTTACTTTAGAACGGGGAAAGCTGGAACTCAATTCGTAACAAACAGTACATCCAGACTCTAACACTCAAAATCAAAGGGCCTGCATAAATCAGTTGACCATCAATGTATGCATTCAATCGCTCGCGTTAGGTGACACCAAGAAGTGGGTATTTCATAGTGACTGTCAAGCGTGTTCCTTCGCCCAATCCTTAATTTTGCAGACGTCGATGGCTAGGTTATGTACTATGATTGTTAGTTAGTCGTCTGCAATACTGAACACCCCTTGTCGATGCTGCAGCCGACTGGCGTAAGATGTGAGGTGGACAGATGATGACCTGTTGTAAGGAAATGAAGTCGTTTAACAACGGTTCGGTTATTGGAGGCCAGGCTTGCCTCCTGGACTGGAGATCTCGCGACTCACAAAGTCAGTTGCTGGAAGCGTTAGATGAAATGGAAGCTAATCGGGCTCAGTGGCGTGAATGTTGTCATTGTTTGGCCGAGTTGTCTGTGAACTGAGTGCATTCAATGACGCGGAACAATGAAAGCCGTAAGGAAGCTGTCTTGCTAATGACATCTTGCTTTCACTTAAAGCTCGGTTGTTTGTTTGCATGATGTAGGTACCTTGATGCTGAATGTTTGAATATAGATATTGTGGTTATGTTTCTCCCTTCTGTTTTATTTCACCTTAGTCAGGGCTTGCTTTTTTCTTCTTCGATTGTATGGCAATTAAGCATAAGTGAGAATCACTAACGGATTGCTGTCTATGATGATGATGATGATGCACAAACGACCGGGCTACAGGTGAGAATAAGTTAACGTCCTTCAAGTCTTCACCATCCCACTCCACTAATTGCTTTTAATTCAAAGACAACTCAACTATACAATAGAAAAATTAATACAACTGTATCTAATCAACCATCTCTCTTAATATCCCTATCGGCAGTGACAGAGGTCCAGTCCCTAAGACTTACGCGGTTTATAATCATTGCCAACCTGCGAGTAGCTTGTCTTCAGTTCGCTACGTCAAGTCACGGAAAAGTCAGCAAAATCCTAGATGGAGGATATTGTAGCAAAATTGGGAGTAAATCCGGCTGTGTATACTGGTGCTAGGGCAGTTCAGTTCAAACGGATTAAAAACCCGATTGTTTCACATGCTTTACAACAGGATCTATAAAACTACCATTATCCAGATAGTCAAGCAACAAATAGTAATGTGGTGCATAGACTGATACCAAACAGGCAGGTGGGAATGACAACTTCATTAAGACTGGTAAACTTTGTTTAAGAGAGTTCTCCCTACTGTGGACAAGACTAGACTCACTGACCAATGTCGTGAAAGCGCGCATAACCGATAACCGACCATTACCGCCAGCCTAGTACTTAACTGTCTAAAAGAGCGTGCCTCGAGCAATCACGAGGGAGTAGATATGTGAACTAACACAGCAGCCAATTGAATCAACCGGGTAAGCTCAACGGGATGTTGAACACCGCTCATATATGACCGTGGTTTTCGCAAGTAAATAGACTTTCCAGCCAACTCTTTGAAAGGACGCACTAAACTCGGATTATATTCCCGTTAGATCTTGTCAGCATTGCATGTTGTTGTTACGAGAGTGATCTGAACTGCTGTCCATGTTCTTATGAGGAAATCGTACCGATCACCAAACACGACCGAGCTTTCATGCATAAATGCTCAGCCACATTCACTTGTGAGTAATGCCAAGTTGTTCGGTCTCTTCACGAAACAAGACTGCATTGCTGACGAACAGTTACAAGGGCGAACCTCGAGTCTCATACTTCTTTTCGGAGGGAGGCTAAACGATTCATCTGGTTGTGAAAGCTGAGATCGAATGTGCTACTTGCAGCATAATCGGTTGGTTACAAGTACATGTGTACTTCTTCAAGTCGCAGTGGCAATGGTGGATCGATAAACACGTCATGCTGCCAGCCTGTTGTGGTGGTGATGCGAACAGATTGCACCGCGTGACCACACATGGGAGAAAGTATGGTGACGCGAGCGCGGACAGAATGTGCATGCGTACACACACACGCGCACAATTTGACCCAGACACTTATTGACCTTCAAAAGGTGTGTTGGTCTAGTTTGAACAATAAACTTTCTCATTACACACATGCCGACCGGCCGGCGTGATTGCATCTCGCACGAACGAGAAATCGAATCGAAGAGGCCGTTTGCAGTGATTTAGTATCCGAAGTTACATCAGGAGAGAAAGACAGCATGCGTACTCATACCCACTACAGTAATTCTAAGTGGGGTGGACTTGTAGTGAATACGACACCAATCAGCAACACGGTAGTCATGCTCCATTTGAGTTGGATCACTAGTCGAGAATTCACCCAGTAGCAACAAATTACATTCTAACGTCCTAAACAAAACGTCCACCTTCTAATCCATATGAATAAACCCAGCGGAGACTACCCTGTAGACATGACTGCCAACAGGCACTTCAATGGGTTCAGCCCATTTTTAGTGAAGTTTGGAAATGAAAGATGACACAATTTAATGCACAAATTAGTACAGAGTACAGTCAAAATTAGGATGAAGTAAAGTAGCTTAGTGCATCAACAAAAACACTGTAATGAGGCTGACACAGGTCTACTGGGAAGATGAACTGAATGGGCGACCGGTTAAAAATAGCACACTTACTCGACTGTGTGTTGACGGTGCGGCTAGTGGCTGCGATGGTCAGCGGTTCAAAACGACAACGACGTCTCAACCAGAGTGGTTCGTCTGTATCTCGCTGAACGCTGGTCTCAGTGGCGAGTCCGCGAGTCCTAGGAAGAAAGGAAGAGTGAGGGAGAAACAGTTGAGGACTGCCTGGATGCGGTCGGGTAGCCGGTTGGGCATGGCCAGTTGCCGAATGACTAATATGACAGGAATAGCGGCGTGTACGTCTGAGACGTCGTGGAATACAAACATGGGGTGCTTGTCTTTCACTTTCATCATCTCCGTCCTGATCGCTGGTACACTCGTCTGGATGACTGTCCCCAGAGCAGATCGCTGTTTGAAACGGGGCGTCCGGGTGCATCGGAGCGGAAATTGGTCTGCGATGATTAACTTTAGAGCACACGAGTGACAGATATGTCTTATTCGATAATGAATGCGGTGAAACAAGCTGATCGGACAACATATTTACTTGGGATCGACTGCACATTGAAGAATCAGTATCTCGCGTTCGTGATAACTGATCTGAGTTGAGACCTTCAGAAGGCATTTGGTTACCGATCTCGCATGTAGTGGGTTGTCGTTGTAGTGATAAACTGGGGAATACACCTTCCGCTAAACTTCGAATAAGCATTCGATCAGTCAGTTCTTCGTTTAAAGCGTTCGCACACGGCAAAGCACTCAAGTCAGGACCTTGGTTGGTCGAACGGGATTGCCCACTACTGCCTTGTTTCAGAGCGCGACAACCCCACCTGTTGCAAATTCCGTGCGTCAACTGGCAAAACACAGGTGAACTAACGTGTGAATGAACACCGTGGCTTATTTGTTCATGTTCAGAGTCAAAAATGATATGCTTCTCCGGATCCGGAGTAGATGAGATCTTTGAATGCAAGTCAGCATTGGCGGTCCACGAGGAGAAACCGCTATCCGTTCTCCCTGATTCATTTTGCATCAAAAGCGTGGACGGAGATTCTGGTTGAATAAACGGAAACGACGTCCGCCCGACCGGTGGAGACGTTTGATAGTCTAGCCTCGGTGAAAATTCTGTGAAGCATGAAGGAGGAGAAACAAGATAGGGTGAATCCAAAGAGCCCAGAAAATGGTATGTGTTGTCAACACCTGTCGCGGCAACTGTAGCGGGTGTCGGAGCGGCTGGGACGTTGTTGGGCTGAATTTTATTGAACTGCCTTTGTAAATTGTCACTTGTGATTGGTTTGAATTTTTTATCTCCCATCAAAGTCAACTGAAGAATTTGCAATATAACCTAACGGCAACGTGTGGCTTGGTAGCACCACTAACGAACTCGAGAGAGAGGAAGAACAGTCTGTGTCAGTAGCACACGTAAACTGACGTGTCGCAAACACGCGAGCGAACAAACATTCATCCAATTGGGACCATATCAACTGGACCAATCAGGTTTCAGACATATTTTCTACAATCCAATCAGGTTGGAGCGGGTTCAGGGACTGCTTGATGACAATGTCCGTTTGCGGCCTTGGGGCACAGGGGCTGAAAATTAGAGTAGAAAAGCGAAAAGTGGATTTCCACAAGTTTTGTCTGTCTACCGTTGTATGGTACAACGGATTGGTTCGGTTCAAAAGCTGGCCCGGTGCGCATGTTGCGGATGCCGTGCAGAGGGTGGAGCGGATGGTGGGTTAGACAGATGCTGAGGTTTACTGAGTACATTGTTGCACCAACCCTACCGTTGAATGGGCTTCACCCCCACTGAAACCGTAGCAACCAACGTAGTACCCTGGATCAACCGGTCTGCGTTCCGACTGAAAAAACAGCGTAATCGGGCGGTTGAATCTCATTTTCATCCTTACTTTTGGTCCTGACAATTGCACAGGTACTCATACTTTTTATAATGGAAATGTCATGGTTACTGCCTCATTAGAACCGGACTTTTACACAAGTCACGCTTTCAGAATTATATAAATCCAGTGAACATTAAATCAGTCCTAGTTAGTATTACAAAACAGTCGTGTTTTCCTCCCATGTGGAAGAACGTAAATTGCATTCAACTCCAGATTGCTAATTCCGACTTATGACTCGTCTCTGACAAAGTAATAAACCAGATTGCTTGCATGCAATCGGGCCGTCTGTTCGTTATGTAAACAAACAGGTTACCGCGTAAGATATATTTCTTACGACGACCACCAGTGAGTGGATAACACATTACGAGTTGGGCAGGGACGGATCGATAAGATCCTGGTTACTCCGTTCAGTAAAGTGATTAGCTACCGCAAGCTAGCTTAAAAATTGTTCGGGAAACACTTGCCTTACTGATAACAAGTACATGTTAGGATGTATGTAGACAGTTCATTTTATTCAGTCGGTTTTTTGGATTTTCTATCCAGACTCACCTGTAACCAACGAAAGCTCAAGCAACCATCATCATCTAGTCCGGCCCCGGAATGAATGTATGCGACAATGTCACCGGAACGGGAGCAGATGTTGATTACATAGTTCAGCTGAATTACCTCGTCACCTCTTGAGTAATTACATTCAGAAGGAGGTTTGACAAATGATCTGTGACGTTATAATGTCAAGTTCACTTTGGCTGACGAAGAACGCCATTACTTATATAGATAAAACTTGTTAATAAATTTCCTTGTAGCTGGTTCATGCACTCACGTCCAATACCAGTTAGTACTGTTTTTCCGAGGTCAGAATGCTTAATGTAACTAAGCAAAAGAAAGGTAAGATGAGATCTTGTGAGATGTTTTACTAATTGTGTAAACCTTCTTCACGTCCATTTTGGAGACAATCTGAGAGCACCACACATCGGTAATTACAGCTGTTTCGTGTTAGATGAGACAGACTTCTCGTTATTCCCAGGTTCATGCATGTTATCTTTTCTGTAGACTAGAAAAGTTAACCGAGTTGTAATAAATCACATTGGTCCGAACCGATGTAGGCTGGCTCAGGTTGCTAATTTAAGCTGACTGAAACTGAAGAGAATTACCGTGAAAGTTACATGAGATTGTATTACGTCTTCATTACATTATCCAATCGTCGTCCCAAACAGTTTTGTATATGATCATATTCACTCATGTCAAGTCAAACAGAGTAAAAAAAATAATACTTCATCTCCTTCAGGAGGTAAACATTAGGCATTTTCACAACCAAATATGCTACAGACAATAACAGCTAATAGTCACTAACGTTATTTTATAGTCAATTCTTTCGCATAAATGTTTGAATCAATAGGAAGTCGTGTTGAATATGGGGCAACAAAAGAATTATAGGCTTGAGTACAGACATATATGTGAATTTGGAATAGGATTTAATTGAGGATGTGAACGTGGGTTTAGAAAGGTTGGAATGTAGAGTATGTTAGGTATCAGTAATATTTTTGAAGGTAAGCTACATACATGCTTTAAAATGTTGAAACATGATAAATTCGATAAGACTAGAACGATAAATAACGGTACAATTACATTACTGCTTCATCAATGTTTAATTATGTCCTACAATATTGATTAGAACCCCAAAGGAAATGATTGAAAGACAATATAGCCAAAGGGGAGTACACATACATTCACAAATTGGTGGATAAGATTGTAAGGGGTTGAAAAAGATTTCGGATTTTAATCATAAAACCGACTTTGGGTAGAATATTGTCAACTTGAAAGGACCACATCAGATCGTGACTCAGCGTAATGCCTGAATATCAGACTGATTGCGGTCTAAGGAGGAGCCTGTTTTCAACTTGTATTTGAGAACGGTTATAGAGAAGATACTGGTAGAATGTATCTTTAGGAAGGAGGAGTAAATAACCAATACATTTGAACCTACTGAGTGACAAAGGTCGGACGCCAATTCAGTAGACTAACTGGTTTTCTCTGGGAATTAGAGAAATGTCCGATACAACCACTTTTCACGACTACTTATACTGGAACCATTCTATTCGCAGGGAAAATTGGCGAGAAGAATGGCAAATAGGATTGTTTCCGTCAGTAGGATTAACCAGTATACAGAAACGACTTACGAACTCGTTAATTTATTCCAATCACAATCAAAATCATCGAGAATATAGAGAAGTCGTTATCACCTCTGATAATACCTTAAATAGAAAAAAACACGAAAT
Source organism: Paragonimus skrjabini miyazakii (assembly GCA_014338405.1). Lineage (NCBI taxonomy): Eukaryota > Metazoa > Platyhelminthes > Trematoda > Plagiorchiida > Troglotrematidae > Paragonimus > Paragonimus skrjabini miyazakii. The sequence continues at coordinate 254,420 of JTDE01000031.1, forward strand.
GTAAGGTCGAGGGTTGAATAGAAAATAAAGAAAGCCGAGAGAAAATGAAAAACAAAATATCGTTTACAATGGGACCATTTTGCATGGCGAAGGAGGAGAATGTTTCCGAATTTCGGACGTCAGAGTCAAAGTCCTCTGCATAATTGGACAAAGGCTAGTCCTCGTGAACGTTTTGTGAGATGTTTTGTAGAAAGGGCACGCTTCCTAAATGCAATACACAAGATTATGTTCATTGGGTCAAGCAAAGAATCTGTGAAACGGGCAGGCAAAGCTGTGTTTATTATATTCACCAGTCCTCTTACTTTAATGCTGTTGTAAATTTATTGGTTCCTGAACTGAGAACATTCGTTCCCACCGTTTGAATTCCATATCTTCCCCCACTAACCTGACACTTGTTCTCACTACCTAACCTACCCTATTTTGTTTTACTGAACTAATATATAATTAAATGTCCGCGTCGCGAGTAGCCATTCTTGTCCTGGCCTATTGGCGTGAGGTCTCAACTTTGACCTTGCTGGTCCCGTTGAGATTTTGTTGGACGAGACTATTGTAGTGAACGATTGAGGCTTGCCTATTGCAGATATTGATGCATTTTCTCTGATAGTGACGTAGAAATATTTGGGTTCAGTTTGTTTTTAATTTAAGAGTCCATTTTTTGGCTACGCTTAACTCAACGATCAGACGTCGATCGTTACAGTTGTCTTCCTGAATGGGAACGTGTGTTGACCGTCCGATATGGAATTCCTGGACTGTGTTTCATTGTGCTCTGGTCCACGAAATGACCACACAGACTGACACAGTTCCTAATGCTATCAGGAATTGATGTTACCACAAGTGTATTTTATGGGAACCATGTATAAGTGAATCCGAGGAGGTTAAATCACCACAGGTGCAACAATCAGTACACAATAGCCGACAGCAAAACATGTGCCGCTGAGTTTGGCAATATTGACCTTTTCAGCAGCAAAAATCGACCAGAATACACCTAGCCAGTCCGGTTTATTCTCTTAAGATTCAAAGGTGATCAGTGTAGTTGATTGCAGACGAACAGAACGCACTTGTTTACGACAGATTTCAACTTGGAGAGAAGTCCTAGTCGAGGGGTTATCGATTGGAGTTAACAGATAGTAACTGTGTTTCCTCTCCAGACGATTGGGAAACCTGATCATTACTCAGAAGCGAAAGTGGTTGAGTGTCCTCATATGATAATTCGGTCGTGCCTAACGTGAGGTCAATGGCGCAGTGGTAAACACGGTTGCCTCATGAACAGCGTGTCCGTGGTTCAAATACCGGCAGTGGCGAGGATATGCACTACTGACGAGCTGCTCTAATCAGAGCGAAACCTGAGTCTAGTGATCCTACCATTCGAAAGGGGTCGACTGGAAAGTCTATGGGAATTCGACAGCTGCGATCAATTGTGGGTGATGTCCAATCTATATGAAAGAGACAATAGTTAAAACGCAGATCACAAAATTGAACATTGCCATACACGGCCGCTTAACCTCGTGATACGGTATAAGATCAATATGACTTAACTGTCTGCGTTACAAATTCATTAGAATGTGTCGAAATAATGCATATCAATTTGTCATACATTCGTTTTAATTACGGGGATTAATTTCACGTACAAAAATTGTATATTAGCTCTCACCTATATCTTCCATCAGATCTTTACTTGTTTACTCAATTTCGTGTTGTAAACTTTTAGTGAAGGTAAATACGAGACAAGTCTACGCTAGCAAGCATTAAGCGTTCCCGTATTTCGCATGCCTGTTACATAACCACTAGAACACAGTTGCGCAGTTGAAACAAATTACGTCTCAACCAACACTGAAGGTTTTACTGATCTTTCTGTAAGTGAGTTGAATAGGGCTGGTGCCCCGTTAGTTAAGTGGTTGCTTCGTAATATAATCTAGGTGATTCTGTCTCGGACTATCTCATTTATGTGATCAACAGTCCAAACGAAGACAAACTTGAGCACTAGGGAGTGTGTTGGCTTAGGAATGGGCATCATCAAACATTTGTATCGTAAATTTTCCATCAAAATGATTTACGATCGAATTCTATCAGCACTGAATCCTTCACGTAAGTTACTAATCACATGTTGACATTCTACTACTCACTTACTTACTTACTTGCTTACTAAATATGTTTACCTTTACAAACCATATAGAAAAATCTCCTATCGGCTAGAAAGTCTAGCAGTGCAAAGGATTCCGGCTGATTGGGACTAGAACAGTTTGATGTAATTAGAAAGTTGCCTCGGCTATACGACGCTCGGATTTTTTTTAAAAAAAAACTAACACACACGTTTCTTATCGAATTTGCAACATAAAGTATATGGTTTCTGCACCTCATCCACCCTCAGTTATCCTGATAACATTTTCGCGTGTATTGCTATCATTTGTTACATGATTCGATGTCAGTCTAAGACAACTCATAACTCTGGACTGATCCAAACTAAACCAATCGCACCGGCACAGAAGAGGGGCAGAATGTAAAACCGGTCATAATGCTTAAGCTGCACGATTTGCACTAGCAAGCTTTTTATTCAAATCGGGTCAATAAACTCCAGCGGTTGCCGGAACATATGGGGAAGTTGGTCAACACAGCTATGATTCACTTGCGCACATTTGGCGTTCACTGACCTGATTCGACTAGATAGCTAGGTCACAATTTTGCAACTCCAGTGCGGCGTATCCATCCCATTGCATCACTGCGACTTGCTTAGACTGGATCCATCGACCGACACCGATTCAGACAACCGGACATGCGTAACTGATATCGTGACATCTTACAATGAAAATGCAGTGTTATTTGAGAAACATGTACCACATTGCTACGATTCGCACGTCCTAGCAAAGCAGATGAAGCGCGTAATCTTGATCGACTCGGTTTCCGGGGGTATCATCATCTGAGAACTTGTGCAAACTTGCAAGTTAAATCGAACGTCAATTGCTTCAAGTGAAGATAGATTATTTCAGTTTACATTGCCTGAGATGGAATCAGTGTCGAGTAGATGGATCTGTGTTAGTCCACTTGTGGTCGAACGTCTGTGGACGTCAATTCTCTCTGAACGTGAAACTAATTTCTTTTCAGCCACTTCATCCGAGCAGAAAGAAGACATATGTTGCGATATGTTAACATTTGGTTCACTCTGATCAGTTACAAACGTGAAACATGCAGGTTTTGCGTATCATTGCAAACGGTGACTAGGTACGTCTACATCATATAGCTTAGCTCAGTTCAAACCACCAGAACACCAAATCTTCGTGATCGTGAAAATATTTCGTCAAACACTTCTGTCTCATGTGATGTGTGCCAGGCCATTTGCAGTTGCGGTGAAGTCTACGTAGGCAGATCAACAACTATCATAGCGAGTGGCGGAACACATCTCAACATAGCTGAGAAAACTGAACACGCACCGGTCTCAACTCGGTGAACTGGCTGTTCGAAATTCAATGTCATCGAGTGTTAGACACGTCATTACAACAGACCACCAAGTTGATCCAATAAACCCATTCAATAAACTATTGCGCAATCGAAATCCGAAGATACTGGCCTTTTACGAAATGATGTCTTCCTGAACCGTTTTTTCTCTCGTGCGTTTGCTGACGGTCCTGTGACTCGATTCGTTCTAACACCACGACTGTCTGATTCGCGCTGCGTCCTAAATGCCATGCATGGTAATTATTTGCCATATATATTCAGGACCCCTGTAGTTTAGTATTTCATTCGTCTTCACCTTCTCGGGTTGGACCAAACAATTCTGCGTGTATTAAAAGGGATGATCCATTACACATGTGTTCTGGTAGCTGCACAAACTCGACGCTAGAATGTAAGTTATGTTGTGCACGCATTGTCCTATTGGAAGAAGTGGGGCCTTAACCAAACATATCATATCTTGGCTAGTCAGCTCAGTAGTATCAGCCTAATCATTCTATTAATCTTCCGATGTCTATCGGCTGCAATGTTTTTTCTTAGATAATTGCGACTTCACAATCTTATATCTCATTGTGATTTTTTAAACTGCTGGCCAAACATATCTGCAAACTGATCGTAGTACCCAGCATGTCTTAATTAAAGGCCGCTGGTATGTACCGATGATGGAATTGGTTTATATTAGTTGATCACCACTCATATGTGACAGTGCAATATACATAGAGGCTAATTACTCAACCAGTGTCTTCGGAAAGATTCGCTAGACTCGAGTTTCACTTCTGTTGAACTCGTCAGTAGTGTTACGAGTGGAATCTGAAGTTCGGTCCATGTTCTCATGAAGTAACCATGTTGTTCGCCATACCACAGACCTCAGATCAGGCACAATTTAATTAACATAACCAAACGCTCAGTCATATTCTCTCATGAGTACTGCTCAATAGATAGCACGGTTGCTCTATGAGAAAAGGGGACTTGGTTCATTTGTGGCGAGGATATGTGAAACCTAAACAATGACGAAATTTGGGAGAGAAGTTTCATTTTGTGTATCCGCTTCGGGTGTAACTTTCAATTAAAGCTGTTCTAAACATTTTCACTACCCGTTTGTCGTTTGTAGAGTGGTAACAAGCACAATGTCCCGAGTGACCAGTTTCAGTATTTCCAATTCTGCCTCCAAATACGTAAGTTCTGTGATTAACCAACTCATGATAAAATTAACCGGAATGCACGGTGACCATCAGAAAAAAGGCTTCTTTTGTCGGGAAACAACGGGATCATTAAAGGAAACCTAAATATATATACGTATCAGAAAAGTGACAAATAGCACTATGCCTTTTCCAGTTTAAGTGTTTCGATGTCGATTTAAAATGTCCCAGATAACTCAGTATAGGCAAGCTAGTTTGGTTTACTCGCTAAAATTAACAGGACGGTTTCCTCTCGCTATGTAAGAGCAAACAAATCCCTGTTTTTTAGCCCATCTATGTGCACAGCAGTCGTGCGGCTCTGTTTGTCGTTGAAATCCAGTTAATCCATTTGGAACATGTTAAACTAACATTGAAACACTTAAACTGGAAAAGGTATAGTTTAGGTTCATCTGCTTGTAATGAAAAAACATTAAAATAAAACTAGTGGTACATGTATTCTTTGTGAAATTTAAAAAATTGCGTCAGAAAAGTAAACTAATATGCAAATTCGGTTCTCATACTGTACTATCAGATTCCGTCACGGAAGTATGTATTAAATGTCTGTATTTGACTTTCGTCATGCATTCTACTCAAGTGATACTCACAAATCCTTCATTTCTCTAAAATAGATTCGTTGTGGCCTCAGTTATCCTTACGTATTTTCTAAATCAAATTATTTATGTGGTATTGTAACATGCTGTCGAAACTAGCAAGCATACACACGTTGAATTTGAATTGTGTAGCAGGGCGTGTTGCTGTGTTGTCGACGCCATTTTAGTTTACGTTTGTGTAAGTCATGTGCATGGCTCACTGGGCCTTTGGCTCATGTTGGTTCTTGTCGTTCCCCTTCACAGGACTGTTGTTGGAACCCTTTACTTCAGAAGAACGCTGTCCCCCGGTGTCTCTACGTTGCCTTACAGTTGGTCCGCAAGTGTAACGGACAATCAGAGTGTAAACATTCGGCTTGCATGTCACAGTATAGATGTGATTCACAGCGTAAATAACACCCACTTTTTTTAGCCAGTTGTCATTCTCGGAGCAAAATGGAATTGTAGACTCTTTAAGAAAATACTGTTATGCATTGGTACGGAAAGAACTTCACACATGAGATCACTGTTGAGTGAACGTGATTGCGTAACCAGTCCACATTGAATAATCGACAAGATGTGAAGCATTAATCGATTATGCGAAACCGCGAAGATGAAACGGTGGATAGCAAACACAAAATTAGGCTTCATTCAATCAGAAAGTTATTTGAGCGGTGCTTTATAAGTCATGAACTCAACATCACTTAGCTAGACTACTAATGAGCAAGGAAACTTAAGCTTCTCAATTCTACCACCACAGTATTAAGAAACTGTGATTTGATCTGGATAAGAAATTTTACCTGCAACTCAGAAGTTGTGTAACTGATGGCCAAATGAAACACAGTCTGGAGGGAATAAATAGAACTGAGTAGGATGAACATCTAACCTAATGTAGAAAGTTGTATTGCAGGGGGATCAACAAAAATGAGCACATTAAAAACATACAACACTTGTGATGTAATCTTGTTACGTGTGAATTTTCTGATTGTTTTCTCAAAAAATTGTCTTAAAAAGTTGAACTGAGACTAAATGTTCACAAATTACGCATATGAAGTTTAAGAATGAAAGCTATGTGCATATTTTTTTTCCTGGGGTTCCACAAAACTTTAATCTCTAAAAATTAACTTTTATGAGTTTTGGGAAAATGTTCAGTTGTTCAAAGATAACAGTCAAAATGCAAATTTTTGTAATACTCAAAATTAGGAACTACAAATAGCCCTAGATATCATACTAGAATTTGAAGCCTGTTACATAAGTAATGTGCAGAAGACCTCGTACTGGTTTCAGTAAGGAGTTCTTATTGATGAGACAAATAGTCGAATTTATGGATGTACAACAGTATTAAAGAAATCATAGTCACTCATTGGCTGATCGTATTGGCGCATACAAAGTCACAAACTGTACTTTAATAGATGCAGTACAGAACAAAGAAATTAGCGAATAACAGAAGGCGTAACATTGAGACTGTTCGTCCAATCCTAATATGATATCATTAACGCGAAGTTTAGTATGGCCTCCTGTTAGATAATTTCTTGTGTTAGGATTTGGATAAGCGATGAATCGAATAGATTTTCACTACAATTTTGCACATTTTTCAATACGTACGATAAGAATTCTTTCATATGACTCGTTAATAAGCAGTACAACATTCACCCTAGAGAAGGACCGGATGACAACAATTTCAGAAGGAGATATTTTACAATATTCCTCTATGTTACAAAGTCAGCCAGTTGCAACAGCAGTTAACGTAAACAAAAAGCAATATCATGCACCACTTTTTAACAGCCCTGTTTGAGTTCCGTCAGGGATAAGGATTACGAAAAAGGTGTGATAGATGAAATGATGGAGATTGATGATTATGAATGATTATGAATGCTGTACTACACTTTTGCTTGTCTGCTCCACATGTATGTTTCTGTGTGTTCTATTTGTCTAACCATGATGGTCGGTATTCTAGAAGTTTCCAAATGATCGGGTATAACTCAAAATTATTTTATACAGTTCACCTGGAGCCGTTTCAAAGACTACCAGTTAGGTATGAGCCCATTTCACATATCCCCTGTCTATCTCTGTTGTTCCCAGAATCGTACAAAACAAAATACTTTCGATATCTCTACACGTTATTGGTTTGTTTTCAAAATCTAATGTATTCTCAAGATCCGACTCTAGGACGGATCGTAGTATGACTCGTATTAATGGAAAGCACAACTCACTAACATACGAAGGCTGTACTTCTGTTTGTCTACTAACATTTGATAATAGTATTGAGGATATTATAAGCTTTGTATTACAAACACATGCTGATATCTGGGTTATCATTTTTGTGTTTTTCTTTTCAAAGTGATTTTCCATGCATGACTGTAGTCTTTAGAATGTGTCAATTTAGCAGAAACTTCAAATTCCCACGTACGCCAAGTTATGTTGGACGATGACACATAGCCAAGGGAGAGTGAATACACAGTTTTTCGTTCTAGAAAGTGTAAGAACCATAAGAGCGTGAAATATATGGAAGCGAGATGAAATTGGAAATACTGAAAAGGAAATACAACCCAGAAATGATAATCGGATATAAACAAGAGCATTTCAGCAGGCAATTACTTGCTGGTGGTATGCCTAGAGTCTGTACATCAGTTCGAGTTTGTTTAGATGGTCACGTGGCTGGAATATATTGGATAGCATCAAAAATATAGGGATCAAGACGTCGCTTTAAGTCATTTGCTAACTACGCTTTTAGGTCAGATTCAATTAGAATATTCCAGAGTGTGGACTTGTCCTAGCACTCAAATAATGTTGTTTGTAGTTCGGATCACTTATCCGGTGTTGTAACACTAGCAAGTGATCCTCAGAAGCAATGATTCACGCTAACTGTAATAATGTGTCTTAACGATACAACGGTTGATGTAAATTTTTGCGTAGATTAAAATAGGATTGTTTCTGGTATGCCGATAACACATGACGAAATTGATAACGGTTAAGCAAAGATTATACGGTACATATATGATAGACAATCGCTACTATCATGCGCCTATATACATTACAATGTTTGGTTCACAATAATGTACTACGTTTGTTTAATTTGGGGTCACGTCTGTGTGTATTTCAGCAAATTAATTCGGTGTAGAGTTGGAAAAAACAGTCAGTTAAGTGAGACATTCGCTGTCCCAAGGTCAGACAAGCTCACTCATCCTTTGTCATTGTTTTAAAGTGAGGTTGCTGTCGTATATAATGTTTTGTGGAAAAACTATAATGATTTACAGAGGAAATAAAGATATGGGGTTACCAGGGTGTCGAAACCCCATATTATGAAACTAACAATCGTGTCAAACGCAGCGTTAATTAATTAATATTCGAGTTAGTTAGAACTAGCCAGGTTAACTGTTATCCGACTCTCCCGGTGCCTACTCCCCTTTGTCCACTTTCTCTTCTACCTTCCGCAGCCTCTGTGGAAAGATGTTCGTTACCTTACTGGGGTTTGTAAAGGCATCAGACTTACGGCCGTGTGGTTTGTTGATCTGTTCGCCCAAAACAGTTACTTCAGTTTAGGCTTGACACGATGTGCGGTGACTCATCCAACCTACCATGGCCATGGTGGTATGTGACTGACCTTGGACCATCAGATGCCTCACGTGATGTTTTTTTCCAACCTTATACTTTCCCTGTCAGGGTGCGAACGCAAGTGATGCATTGTGAACAAACGTTGTGATGGCAACGAACATCTACGGGAGAAGAATGGACGTCGTCACTACTGTTCATTCGTCATGGTAAGTGAACGGAAGTAAGGGGGGAATTTCAGTGAGATACGAACCTGTACATTCCGTGTTGTTTACCAGGGTTATTATCTCCAAGACTGCCAATTCATCCTTGATCATGCAAACTTTGCAAGATCGGATGGCCTATGCCCATCCGATCAAATAGCATTCTTAGGAACCTAACGAAGACGACCTTCACAATTTAAAAATGGAGACGTATGTTTCCTGACAGCCAATCACAACAGAATAATTGAATATAGTTTGCGATCCTCAGACAGAGGACTGGTTGCATGCTGAGTTGACTGTGCTGTTTATGAGTGTAATGCGACGTAGGTACTAAAATAGTCTGACCGCTCACACTGTTCATCGGTCCAGCTCATACGCCTCTTCTAATGAAGAATTTTATCACACGCTGTCCATCGTCACACTATGTGATTTCCTTGGCGAGTCTAAAGTTCAAGATCTGAGCAGTGTGTGAACGACGCGTCGAGGACACGAATCACGGCAACGATAGGGGGTACTACAATAACGTCTATATGAGTTGGATCACATGATGTATAGTGCCAAAGGTCGGACAACAGTATCGAAGTAGAGAAACGATAGTAACTGCAACATTTAGATTGTCTGCGTGTACACAATTGTTACCATGCTAGATACAGGGGTGGACTTGGGTCTGAGACACAAAAGTGTACTCGTTCGAATAAAATTGTCATAAAGCCCAGAATAGATTTTTCCATTAGTTTCACACAGTATGACAGTCTGAACCGTACCAAAAGTGTCCTTATCTGATAAAACCAATCAAAGACCAAACTGACGCTGATAATTTGTCTTTTATTTCGTGCAAGGTCAATGGGTAAATAATATAAACACAGTTGTAACCCGCCTTATGAGGCACGTTTCCTCATGTCACAATAAGTGTAGCTAACCGATGGTTGACAACGTCATATTATGGAAGTTCCAAATGAAAAAGTGAGCAACATGGTATAGACAGCAGCAGACTGGATTATGCAGATTAGCATGAGAAGTCGTCTGATGTAGCTCATTATGTAATGCAACGACTCAATATGAATACTTATTCGGATTTGTTGAATGTCAAACTTTTCATGGACGGTTAGTGTTGTTTTGTATAGCTAGGTAGTTCAGTGTGGATCACTGGTCTTCACCGTAGATGAGATGACATCAAGAACGCTCATGTGATCTGCCCTGCTAGTCAATTCATGTTTAAGAAACCTAGTGACAATTTTATAGTACCGAACTACGGCAAAGTATATTCAAATGAACATTCAGGACATTCAGAGCATTATTCAAAAAAGACATCCAGTAGGAACATTCTTCCATATTCTTATGTCTCCGCAAGACAACTATCAGATGGTGATTAATAAAACAAAAGAAACTTATAGCTGACCAGTAATTTGAAGTTTTCTGTATATCAGTCCACCAAACAGCACGTTATAACAACTCATTGTACTGTAGTTGGTTTCAAAACACTTAATGTGAACTGGTTTGCTCAGCCAGAAATTGATTAAGACGGAATCCGGTTATTTAGAGCTGTGGATACTCGTTTTATGTTCTATCATTTTGGGGTTTAAATTCAGGAAACAGTAAAAACCTGTATCTTCAAAAAAGTGTACGATTAACCATATCCATTTCTCAGTGGACGTTCCAGTAACGAACATTATTTGTAAACAGATCAGAAGGACAAACACATCGTGTGTTCACTGTTGTCATATATCGCTGAAATCAACTCTCGGTAACAAGGCATTTAGCACAACAGTGAACCGCATCTTACCTCACTCGAGGGCGTGTGACGGCTACCGTCACAATGTCCAATGTCACAATATTTTGAGACAGTCAGTCTGTTCAACCCTTGACGACTCGTGTATGTAATGTTTCCTGATAATTTTGCGTGTGCTACTTGGTCTTATTGTAGCGCTTGTGTTCTCCTCGAGCCAACACTGCTCGCTCTCTGATTGTGACAGACCCCAATCACATCGATCATATACCCCTATCGTACATTCACTCAGCTGACGTTCCGTAACGAGGGGAAAAATGTGCACAATGACGATAACTGCTTGACAAGGAGTGTAACCAACGGAAAAGCCGTCAACACGAGTCGCAAAGTTTTTTTTACACACTGTCCAACACAGATTCATATGTAGAAAAGCATACTCAGTTTCCTCCCGTCTCTAAGATTCCCATGAATCATGTAAGTTTTAGCTTGTATTCCATTCAATGAACACTTGTACGAACAACTAACACCATACTCGAACTTGAAAACTACATTTAAAGCCAATATATTTTACGCATCTCATATATACCGAACCGTTATTCACATGTTAATATCAGAGATTCGGATTATTAGGTTATCATTTCGTATCAATAACTAAGCGAGTCTATGTGCATAGATATCAGTTTTACATGCTTGTGTAGCAGGTTTCTTGCATCAGTAATTCCCTAACACTTTCGAGGAAGGTTAAACAAACATTATTACGAACTTCGGTTTGGTCAAAGAAACAAATATAGTTAAAAAGTCAACAGTTTTTCACACCATTAGAAAAGACTGGTGTGAAGTCGTTAATTTCATAGTGGTAACATGTGAAGGTTTTCACTGTTATATATCATAATAAGCTATAGGTGAGCCTCGGAAAGCATGATTAGTGTTAGTGGACATCGTTACCAGAGAGTTCACATGTACGTATGGTGGGTAATTCGTTGACCGCACAGTGAGTACACTGTGCACTCCAATCTCGGAGTACCGCCACAAATGATATCTGAGTGCCGAAAGTAAAACTGCAAACAGTGCAATTATGAAGTACTTACAAGAATCTAGCCGTCGGGCAAACTTTGTTAGAGCACTCCGTGTTATCTGTCAAACATTGAACATACACGCTTCAATTTTTTCCGACGCGCTTGCAATACACTGCATGAAAATAGAGTTATGTGTTCGAAAACAGATAATTGTGAACCAATTGCCACCCTGATAGTAGGTTACTTGGATTGAATGCCCTTCCCACTCTTATTCCTTCATCCTTATTCCTTGTTTCTACCTTACATCCACATCCACATCCGTATCTATTACCATTGGTTTCGATCACGTGAGTGAATGATGACTGATCACTCCGAATATGTTGCACTTAGACTCTCATATGTCCAAATGTTTGTACATCATTTCGTGTATGTAATTGAAAGGAGTGAACGAAATGGTGGTTGAGTATATATCTTGCATGACGATTGTTACGTTGTTGAAATCCAGTCAAGGAATCCAGCAAGTCTGTGTTGGACCAGTTTGTCCGACTGATAGACGAATATTTTATTACTGATTAGAATGTATTATATAAATTGAATATCTCCCAAAATTGATCGCAGCTATCGCATTCCCATAGATTTTCCAGCCGGCTCCTTTTTGAAAGAAATACTAGACTCGAGTTTTGAGCTTTTCAGAGATCTTCAGTACTGCATATCCTGGCCACGACCTGGACTAGAATTCCGGCCACGCCTTCATGTGGCAACCGTGTTGACTACTGCGTCATTCAGTTTATATTATCGATGAACCCTCGACTAGGATTCCTCTCCACGTTGAAATAACAGAAATCATTAACTTGTTGGGCAGCATTTTGATTACTGATAAGTAGTAGAGGATTTTGCTTTTCGCTCTAACGAGAGAGAAACTCGAGTTTAATGTTTCTTTTAAAATGGGACCGACTGAAAAGTCTATGAGAATAAGGCAGCTGTGATCTGTTGTGGGTGATTTTCAATCTATATGAAAACCAAAATACCCTACTACTCATCAGAACGTATTGTGTCGTTTTGAGAACAGACAATTATCCAGCCTTTTAAAACCTTCGAATGGCAATCAGTCAGGCGAAGTATCAGCGTTTCGTTTCTTGGAACATTTACTTAACTATAGACGGTCTTTCCTCCGTATAAGCAAACAGAGAAGATGACAGCCAGCAGAGTAGTCAACAGAAATGTTACATCACTAGGACCAACGTAAACAATCATTGATTCATCCATTTTTGACACTAAACCATATCCATGGGCACTATGGATTAAGTCACGGTTGATTGAGCGTGTGGATGGCTTTGTTACGTGCATTTATGCGCAGGATCTCAGTACCATCCTTCATATCTGGATTCCTTTTCTAAAAACCACTTTGGTATTCGCCTTTTCCACCTATGCTATTGGACCTTCGTTCAGTGTACTCTGAGTAGCCATACAGTTCCTGTCACACACACACTTCGTTGAAGGATAGACTGGTTACGACGACTTATTTATGTAATCTTTCAGCTTTGTGTGAAACTTGATGAAACGAAATAACATTGCTCGTTTGGTATTTTCAAGTGGGAAGGGTATAACGGTCCTTAATGAAATAAACGGGTTTAGACAGGCATGAGGGCAGAAATAAAAATAAATATCTTGACCAAAGAAGTTCAAATATACAATAAAATTGAGTCACATCTGCTTTAGGCCCTATGACCAGTAAGATATATTTGTAGTTACTTGAGATACGTAGTGACAAAGTTATCAAAGCCACAGTGAAACAGTTTCAAATATTCCGTAATCAAATGATTACAGTAGACTTAATCGCTTCCATCTAAGTAATTTTGTCTAAATCTGTAGTTCAGCTATATCCCTCAAACTCTACGGCTGATTTGCTGAACCAGCTGTGGGCTCTAGAATCAGTGATACAGTATTCTCGGTGTGATTATTTAGTGAACGCTTCGACTTACAAGTTAAAATCTGCATAACTTAAAACCCACTCATATTTTCTAGCAACAGTCACATTCAGATGAGCACTTCCACCAACCGCTTCCGAAAAGATGCACTGGACCCGAATGGCCATCTTGTTAGGGTTCGTCAATTGCGTACATTCCTGTCTTGACTGGGACTAGAACCCCTGTACAGCCCCCCCCCTGGAGCAACCGCATTAACCACTGCACCATCGACCACACAATAGCCACGCATTTGAATTTTATCTGGTTCATATAACTTCGATTATATCAATAATTATTACACTGTTTTAGTACACACCTTACTTCGACTTTCAAATGGCAGATGTATACTCTTGTTGGCCATTTTAGTGGTTGAGGCCTGATGACCAACAAGAGTTCAAGCTCTGTTCATGATTCAACTCGGTCCCTTGTATACAATAAGCAACAATCAGTCCATCAGGGACATGATCAGAAAGACTGTTGAACAAACTTATTGTTATATCGGAGAATTAACTTTTTTTTTTTACACAGGTTACCATTTATTTGATTCTGATATTCGTTGCTACCTATTGGAATCTTTGTGATCTGTCTCTGTATAAAATAGTTTTCACACTGAAAACTTCAGATCGAAGAAGGCTTGAAAAGAAGTAATTCATACAAAAACTGATATGTTGGCCAGTTTTCCTGTATCCTGCTTGCATTTCACACGACAAAGCTAAAATTTTCATTGACTTGTCCTCTCGACTAAGTGAGTGTTATTTTTGTGAAAATTTAGGCTTCAAAAAGAAATGAAACATTTTTTCCGGTCAAGAATTTGATTATATGGAACAGTAAAGATTGTGCGAAATGTGACTGGACGTGAATTGGGCGATATCAGCCTATTGTCTTCTTCATTCAAATTCAAAAAAATCACACCCAATTCGTTGAACACGGCCATAAAATATTACTGAATTTTCGTCATTGATTTGATTCGACTTGACTTGAACTGGGGCATGGTTACCAGTGCCCAAAATACAGCGCTCACTGTCCCCCAGTCCGCGTATTGCACGATACCTTACATGTTCGCTACGTGTCGGTTGCATGTTCGGTGCGTTGTCATTTGAAGCGTTGACGAAAATCGACCGGTCGATATTTGTGGATTCAGGCCTGCTAAACCAGATCAGCTGACGAAAAACGTATGAGCATCAGTGTTCGGTCAGCCAACGCACCGGGCCTCAATCCGAGACACATGCGGTTTGATCTATGTCAGAACATCACGAGGATAAACGTTCCATCATCATAGGAAAATTGTCCTTTCACGCCATGATTGTCAGATGATAGTCAGGTGATCGGATATCGTTATGTTCATCTACCTATCGATCGTCTGCACCGTTTACGCTTTAATGTAAAAGCCGATTTTGAGTTACATGCACTATATAGTTAGAATACCGGAAGCGCAAAGTATGAGTCAGGCCTGCCTCTACTGTCTGGACTCGGTACACTCGACCAAAACATATTCGCACAAGCCCTGTTCGGGTGATCATCCACGCGTAAAACATATCACTGATGTTAACCCCGTATCGTAATTTTGGTTTTGCTCCTATTCAGATACCAGAGTCTAGCTGTTTACCATAATTTCCTCTATTGTGTGATTTATTAGGTTTAAATTGATTCCGGTGTGACATAATATCTTAGCGTAAACCTGTGTCAGCATACCACTCACTAGAACAGTAACTCTCATCTACATTCTCTCCCTCCCTCTTTACAGCCGTAAGCTTTATTTCAGGTCCTTTATACGAAAGAGGTGCATAATGCAAACAACCGTTTCTTGCTTCTCTCTACAAGCTTGTTACAGGAAAAGAATGTTTTGTTGTCTACCGACATCTATAATGAAGTGACTTGATAATATCGTGAAATTAAAATGCAAAATTACTATCCAGCACAGTCGACTAGTATTCTATGATCAATGTCTTCAACTGAATTTTCTCTCACAGTACTGCTACAAACGCCTTCGATACGATGAAATCCGAACCATAGTTTCTAACCTAAGTCGTCCGATGAAGTACCACATATAAGGTATTGCAAGTCAGTCGAACAGACTAAGCAGAATCTACAATTTCAGTTGGTGGAGTTTAACAAACTCAACCCTGTCTGTACTAGTAAATTCATCAACTTTGACAATGAAAAGGTGAGGTCAGTTAGAGCCAAGTTGTATCGAATTTCGAAGTTCGGTCATGTGAAAATCCGACTCAACCCAATTCCCTAAAAACGTTTATCCCTGTATAGTCTGCCGCCCCTGTTTCTTGACCTAGATGTTTTTGTTGTGCGTATAGCCACTTGTCGCCTTCTGTACTTTGCTTGAGTGGTGCGTGCATCACTTTTCAGAGCTCGGCTCGTCCCTGTTGTTTTGAACCTGTTGACTGCTCGAAAAACCCGGTTGGGCATGAATGTCATATTATGTGCTTATAGTTCATCTTTAGCCTATTTGGCATCAAATTGTAATCATCTCTGGGAAACGATCCGTCGATCGAAACTGTTGAGGTTATCTACTTATTAACTTTGATCATTTGTTCAATAGTACCGTGGCATTGTGAACCAATCTTGTTTTGAACATTTGGGATCGTTGGTTTATTGCTACGCGTTGCTCAACGTCTTCGTGGAAGATCCTACACAACTTACTAAGCAACCTGCAGAGGTGAGTGAAACACCATCTGACAAACTCACTATTTCCAGAAAATTCCGTTAGCTATATCGTCAACTTGTTATCCATTCAACTCATCAACATTCAGACGGAAACCTTCTCTTACAGTCTTACGTTCTGTTTATCATCAAAGAAGATCAATAACATCGAATCACAGGCTCAACTCGAAGTTTTGTTTGACCAGATTTCATAACTCAGTCCGGTATCAGGGAACATTTGCAGTTGGTTTATAGTCGGACTAGTTGATCCGAAGCAACAATACAAAATCACTTCCCCAAAACTGAAAGCAATCCTGATTCGATAGCACACTGATCGCTTTTGAGTTATGATCTAATGAAAAATTGATAATTCTATATTCGGATAAAGCTGATTATACATCACAAATGACACAAATAAATTCCATCCGGATAACACAGCGTACTATGTTGCTAAATTTGAAAGACGCGCTAACAAAAAAGTACAGCCATTACTGAAAGGACATTTCATTGTTGGACCAACCTCAAAATTACTTAAACCTAGAGGATCACATACTCTGCAACCGTATGGCTTCCTCAAACTCCATAAGGCTGTTATCAATTTGAGGTCAATATTATCTATGCCTAATTCATCACAACGGAAATTGGCACAATGGTTGGTCCAACTTCTTCAGTCGGTAAAACAATCATTGGTTCGAAAAATGTGAGATATGGTTTTCAGATAATCGACATATTAGACGGTATGGATGGTAGTAACAAAAAGATAGCCAGTACGAATTTAGCTTCTTTGCCCACTTATAGTCCTCCGATTTATCCATATGTGGATTCAGATCTCTTGAACATAGGACTGCCGACATCTGAATTAGAATGCTTTCTGTTACTGTGCACAACAAACGTCAAGTCCTACTTCCTCAGAATTGGCTACACACAAATCGATGGTGTTGCAATAGGTAGTCCAGTTGGCGCGTTATCAACAGAACGTAACTGCCATCAACAGTCAAGTCCAATTTTATCTGCGTTTTATCGACAATATCGTTCTAAGCATCGATATCAAAGAGATGACTCCCTCAACCAGCAGAATTCCAAAATCGGCTTTACCACTGAGCACGAGCATGATGCCACCCTGACTCTTTCGGATGTTTTTATGAGGTGTCGCAATAACGGTTCCATACTGAGGTCCGCCTACTGTAAATCCACTTGGAGGGGGCAGTAGCTGAATATTCACAGTATCCATCCTGTAAAAGTACAGTCTAGTGAAAAATGTGTTTGTCGTGCAAGATGAATTTGTTTGAGATAAACGTTGATAAGAAGAGGTCGTTTTTGATAACTATGCTCAAAGAAAATGATTATCCATCTAGTGATTCACAGAAATTCGGGGATTTAGACCGTTTCACCTCCAGCGCCATTAACACTTGATAGCTACTTTCCTTTTCAGACAAGTCTTTCGGCCGGCCAACTTCGAAATGTAACACTTAAACCACGTTCAGTTGATACAATGAAGTCAGTAACTTCCACCTAACTGAGAAGTCCTGATCACGGGGTTATCCACTAGGTTGAACGGAACAATTCTGTTTATTCTATTTGCGAGGTGATCAGACATGGTGTTGCGAAAGGTTGTGGTTGTGCTTTTGGATATGAGGATTTGGTTACGCTTATTGTGAGGTTACGGGCACTGTGGTTAACACGTTGTACTTACAAGCACAAGGACCGGAGAGTAACTTGCGGTCCGGACAAGGACACGTACCGCTGATGATCTCTAATAAGAGCGAAACTCGAGCCCAGTGCTTCTTTATGAAGTGGGCTAGGTGAAAGGCCTGTATGAATGGGAAGGTTGCAATCGAGTGTGAGTCGTGTTCAGTTTGAAACATTCATCAGTGGTTGTTGAGATAGTCAGCAAACACAAGGCAGCTGGCGCGATGGCTTCATCAGTTCTCGAACTAAATATCTACCTTCGTTCCCCTTACGAGGATGGTGACCTTACTACCCTGTTGAAAACCCGCCTCAGGGCAACTCTGAGACGTCCGTTCTACGCAGTCCAACTATTCCTGTAGTTCACCACCACTCGAATTCCAGCCCATCGGTGGAAACGCCGCTACTACTCAATGTGACATCTTGCATCATTTGTGAATTCTTATATTAGAGCCGGGTCACTTACATAAGCAGACCGGAGCCGCAGCCAGATAATCAGGTCAGTGAACATGTTCCAATTTGGGTCCATTAAACGCTAAATGTCTCAACCAGATCAGGAAGTGTCTTGTAATGTATGCCTTCCTATCATTTTGTTGAGGTGGATAAAGGGAACTAAGTGTTTCAAAAAGTTTTCCGGTTCGCGGAGGCAGTAGTAATTAACAAATAAAGGCTACCTCTCTGATTACACGAAGACTTGTTCATCAGCACCAGATTGCCCTGCTAACTGATACGCGTTGTGCGTGATTGACGATTTTGTCGTCTGGCTTCACAACGTTCACTCAACTTTGTTATATATACTCTCAGACTGTTTTATGTACCTGATGCGACTTACCAAATTGTGCTCGAGTGACACATTTAGCAAAAAACTGTTTCTTGTTTCTTCACTTTGTATGCCAGAACAAGTTCGACCCTCTCTGTTTCAAGACTGCAGTAATGCAGTTGATATGCTAAGCAGGAACAATGTCATAAGGCAGCAGTTAAACACTCATATTGATATCAAACCACACCGGTACCCTACAAAGTCCTATTTTGACCCCAATTCATTTCTCAACTTATACTTCTGACAAGCCTCTATTTTTACCAGTATAGTTGTAGATTCTGGCCACAATCAATGGAAGTTGTGTTCGGACCACTCCAACTGAAACTGACAGTTGGATGGCGAAAGGTCGGCTGGAGGATCGAACCACAGAACCGTCACGCCCCGATCAGCGACGCTACCACTCGGCCAACCGTCTTCTGCCAGCTCTCCCATTACGACTTTCATTGTTGTGCTTAACTTTAAATTTCATTTCTTATTCCTCTGTATATAAACCCGTGTAGTGAGGTTGAGCGAACGTGCTATACTACTCACACCACTACTATTCAGTAGCGGGGACAGAGCATGGATTTTGACATTGAAATAGCCTCAGGAAAAATACAAGAAGAAACAACAGAGTGCAGCATCGCATGAAATGGTTCTTGGCACGTAAGGTAACGTGAAGGAACTGAACATTTACGTCTGTGGCAACCGTGACCGTCTAGGCCCAGTACCGTATTCAGATGAGTGTTTCTGTTTGTTGTCATGTTGAAACGCATAACACGTGTTTTGCTTTCGTGAATAAATAACCCTTGTGCCATCCGCATTCTTGGTTCACAACAACAGTTATACTTGTGGGTTTTTATGTAGAATGACAGAAAACGCTGGCAACTCGTTGGAAGCCGATGGTGAAGTTTGTGTATACCTGTGTCCTTCCGCACTGCCTATACTGCTTTTCTGTTGTTTCTAAAGGTCACCAGGTGAAAGACTGAAGACAACTGGTGATGTTTATTACATTTCCGCCTACAATTAACTGCTTAAACACTTGTCTTTGTACAACATAAGTCATGAATTTACCTGTATCTACACTTGGTAATTCATTGACCGCACAGTGAGGACACTGCGCACTCCAATCACGGAGTGCCTCCACAAATGATATCTGAGTGCCGAAAGTAAAACTACAAACAGTGCAATTATGAAGTACTTACAAGAATCTAGCCGTCGGGCAAACTTTGTTAGAGCACTCCGTGTTATCTGTCAAACATTGAACATACACGCTTCAATGTTTTCTGACGCGCTTGCAATACACTGTATGAAACTAGAGTTATGTGTTCGAAAACAGATAATTGTGAACCAATTGCCACCCTGATAGTAGGTTACGTGGATTGAATCCTCTTCCCACTCTTATTTCTTCATCCTCATTCCTTGTTTCCACCTTACATCCACATCCATATCCGTATCTATTACCATTGGTTTCGATCACGTGAGTGAATGATGATTGATCACTCCGAATATGTTGCACTTAGACTGTCATATGTCCAAATGTTTGTACATCATTTCGTGTATGTAATTGAAAGGAGCGAACAAAATGGTGGTTGAGTATTTAGCTTGCATGACGATTGTTGCATTCTTCAAACGTAGCCGGAGGTAGCGTTTTTTCAAACTTGTTATACCGCTTTAACGAATCATCTAGAAAATCGGGGCATCATTTCGAACGCCATGCTCAGCCATTACATTTAACAATTAACCGTTGTATGTCAAATCTATCTACCAATCTGTTGGATAAGGTCAACGTTGTTATAAATAATCTGTATAATATGACTTTGGTTTTATTCAAATCCATACGTTCATATAACTACTAATACCTCGGTTTCTCTGTCGTCGAAGTACACATGTTTATATATCCCATATTGTTTACAACGAGGTATTCGTTCGTTTAGTACACTTTTAAAATGAGTATAACATTATTTAGTTTGCTGAAGTAATTTATATGATATTCCTAAATATCGAACTTTGGGCAACTGGAACACAATCAGTTGACTTGATTGGATGAATGAATATTTTTACCGTCAGATGGTTAGTTGACATGTTTTTTGACTACTGTTTGTTCACCTCCGGTTAATACCATTACAGCCACTTGTTGTGACTGTTTCGCAACCAGGTCTGGTGAGAAACTACACTTCTTACCCTAAAGTTATCGGTACTCCTAATAAGTAATGGTATGACCGACTCTCTTCTTCCACCTGTCATGGCTGGTATTACAAGTACCCAGTGAGACTGTGATATGTTGTCCATGACAGCCAAGAATGTGCTTCTATTCCACGGTGTGGACGAAATTCACGAACTACTTAAGCTGAGTATGTGTGTGTGGTATCGTAGCAAAAAATCAATTTGCCTCACGTATTTCAGGTGTGTAACAGACGACCAACAACATAATCCAGGGTGATCAGTTGGTCCTCACAATCTATGCTTCCTAACTTACTGGATTTTGCTCGTCGTGAGTTGGTTTCCCGATTGCTCACATCTTAATTTCCATGCATATCACTTGGTTTTTTTAGTTCAGTACTGAAAACATCTGTTCGTCCTTCTGCGTACAGTAACCCCTGTTTAAACAGACCAGTGATGCAACACAATTAAGTCGTCTAATTCAAGGACAATATTCTCTGTTCTGTGTGAGAATTGTGAACACAGACTACTTAGTTGAATATGTTGTTGAACTAAGCCGACGGAATGAAGCGATCTCAGCAGCTAACTACCGTCTTGTGCATTATATTTGTGTCGTCAACACCGCAGGGAATTTTTTCAATCAATAACCTTCTTGTACTGTTTACTATATTAGCTAGATGATCTTCTTTACAGGGCTATATGCTAATAAGCTTCGTAAGTTGATACAGACAGTTGGTCCACCACCAGTAGCAGCAGTGAGACGGTAGATCACCGGTTCGACCATGCTGGATCACGTCAGTACCAGGCACGCCAGGGACTAGAACCCAGGACCAGTGAATAGTCGTTAGATTGCAAGCAAACCACAAACAGCTCAGCGACTTCAGCTTACCAGGAAACGAATCGTGTTAGCTAAGGGAAGTGAACATTTTATGGGTTAGTTTTCCTAGGTCTCACATTCAGATGGTATATCAGACTGGCTGTTCACTAGGCCGATTTAAAATTAGTCATGGTCGAAATACCATGGAGCTACTGTTCCCACTCTGATAATGATTGCTAATTATTTCCACTGGCTCTTCAGGTTATCCAAGTGAAAAAAACTTGGAAATGCCCAAACATCTCCAGGTCACGAGACCAGAGACTGAAAGCTACCTACTAGCTACGTGTTCAGAAATGACAGAGCTGTTTATACGTTCTTTAAAAAAATCAATGGGGTCAACTTTAAGATAAGACACCATTTTTCATGAGTTGGTGAGCCCCGTTCATGAACAGCGTATACATCCCTTTCCACCTACTCATTTGAGCTGGAGTTGCAGTTGATTGTGTAACAATTGCGATCGTGTGGACGAATTTAAGACCGTCATTGAAAATGTGCAATTTAACATTGATAATCGGATTTCGGTATTACATGAGTTGACACAAAATGAAGGTGCTGACTTCACTCTGACTTCACTCTTAAGGGCACTTGATTTTGAACCCGTCAATTTAGGCGAAGTAAAACCGGATTTTTTGAGCTTCAGCTTACGGGGTTGTTTTTAAAGAACAGGTAATCCAAACAAGTCGACACTCAGTTAGATACAAATTGATAAGTAGGGATACTCCGATTGTTCTAAGTGTACTGTGTGAATACTTGAACGGAAAGAAAGGATTCTGTTCTCTGAGTGATTTGTATCAAACCAGACTAAACAACTTCACATCTTAATGAATATTAGTCTCACATTTATTAACCAAACTAGCAGTGACACGTTACTTACGGTACACTATGTGATTCATCGGAAATTAGTTGTCTGGCACGAATTTTCAAACACGAACTTGTTTGGATTTAAGTAATAACAATTCTGATAGCGAAATTCTTTCCACTCATTTCATTCGTATGTGACAAAATTTGGTTTTTAGGTTGACGTACCAATTAAAGAGTTACGTCATACGGCCTGTATGAACAACACACGTTTGTTTCGTAAGTAACACTTGAGCTAAGAAAGGAAATGTTGAAACGCGCCCTTGCATTAGACAGGTGAAAAACCGGTTGTTCATTAGACCATTAGGAATTGGTTTTATCAACCCCTCTCGTCCATACGGGGTGAGGGTACGGACGACACAGAGGCAGGGCTAGTCGAGTCAGTTTTCAGGACGGCGTTGATCGTCCGAGGCCACTCTAACGTATGAACTCTGATCGCACTGGTCTCACTTTCAATGCTGTTTGCCCACTGTCTTCGGGTTCTCTTGACCGTATATGGGCTTGTCCGTGTTGCGACCATCAGACTGAATGCTGAGTCACGATCATGTGACTTATTTTCTGATGGGCTCCGAATGTCTTAAACATTACATCGTCTGTTTCGCCAACATTCTGCACGGTGCACCCGTGCTTGAGTAACAGAAGACCCACCTCGTGGATGCCTGTGCGGATTCCCTACAAAAACAACACAGATTACACCCCTTCTTTGAATGAGAAGAACGCCTACAACCCCCCTCTACTCGTCCCGATGTCACTAAAACGCCGAGAAAGATTACGATGGTCTGGGTCAGTATATGAGAGAAACAAAGGGCCCGTTAATATCTTATATTGCCCCCCTATCTGTACATCGCGTGGTGTAGTTTGAAGAGTGTTGCACCGACTCTTCAATAGGCCTGTCCTCGAGCCCATTCTCAAGTGTTTCGAATACGCCTTAGCATGTCAGCCTTACTCCGCCAAAGATGTCAAATTGTCTTTTTATGCCTGTCTCTCTCTATTCCGACCCCAATGACTCCGACACTTTGATTCCAGAGGGACAAAATAATGGGTGCAGTGGTACACAGATCGGAGGGGACACGGAGACGATTCGTCCTTCAGTCCTTCTGGAGTACAGCTGCTGTTACCGTCACCTTGACTCAACGGTTCGCCCCTGTTAGACCCATGGACTTATTAAAGAATGACTTTAGGTTTAGTAGTGACATGGATGTTAATTGTGGCTAACTGAAGTTCTTCCATTTAAGTCTGAACAATCTGGCAATGCACTCTTGAGTGCACCAATCTAGTGTCTTAGGTCACAAAATCGTGACTGGATTCAAACCTCAGCTTAACTTCATTAGATTTGTCTTTCTGCAATCGTCACTTATGAGTTGATGGATAGTATAGTGACCAGCGATCGTGTGGCTTCACTAAGGATCACGGCTGCAGCCGGGTTTTCCCGCTCGTCTGTTCTGTAGCATGATTCTGTGTACGCCTGCAATAGGAGGCCTGATACGAACTCAGTGCCACTTTCTTCAGTCGTGCAACTAATTGCACGCAGTAAATGCTCATAATTGTCCTAACGACTCACCTACTAGTCCATTCTTCGAGGTCGTTTTACCCGAACCTTTCCCAGACACTTTTCGCTTGGCGCGCTTTTGAGTGCCATCGAGCGGGCTGTAGCCCATATCACACTTCTTTATTTTCTCCTTCTGGTTACTCATCATATTTCCAAATATTGCTGGAAATATATGGTTTGTTTCCAAACCCCACTGCGTTCTTTAGTTCGATGCTTGTAGGGACTGCGTTTCGATTACTTTTCAGGAAAAGCACTTTAAATTGTTAGTGGACGAGGGTCTAGCGCATGCCCAGTTGTTCACTACAATTGCCTAATTTAATGTAGGCGCATTTCTCTAGGCTACCGACAATAGTGAAAAGACTGAATACAAACTAAAAATTGTTGCGCCGGGAAAACTAACCATAATCAAGAGATTGAGCTCACAGAATGTGTACATATATAATCAGGGTGAATACAACAATATTTCACATAACCGGGCGTTTTAAACGAACGGAAGTTGTGGAATTGTGAGTGGGTTGGTGAAGTGAGGTTGGAACTGTGACGATAATGCTAACACATATGAATGAACAAACCGTCTAGTTTTTTTCAAGCGGTTATGCACACCGAGGGGACAACAGACCAGTGCATAAACATTTCGTATTGTGTTACCCAATCTGAACAAGTGAAATATGGTTAGTTTTCAGAAAATAAGAAATACTTTACAATTCATGTATTACATATCGAGTATGATATAAACACTATATGATAAAAAATAAATAACAATGTAGTAAGTGAAAGTGTCAATGAGCGAACGATATTTGAAAATTCAAGCAAAATGAACGCCAACATTCGAAAGTTTTACAGAAGTGTTGCCATTTGTCCACCTTACACTCGTGAGTATTGTGGGATAAAAAACTCAATAGAAAATAGCCGTACTTGGAGCTAATTGGCCACCAGGTACTATTAGATATATGTCGATTATTAGTGATAATAGTCTTTAAGGTTTGCATATATCGCAAAATGTAAGTTAGTTATATCTGTCAAGTTGAGTTATGTAAGGGGTTACATATTCATTTGATGCAGTTTGGCTGACAGATGCCGTTAACAGCATCCGAAGTGACCGGGGGGTCAAGCCGACTTGTCGGTAAGTGGCTTTGTAACCAGATGAGTAGCCCATCCTGGCCGAATTCTGGTATTTCCAAAACTGAATTTTCAATAGCTCTTTTCATGCAGTTTTAGGCACAAATACATATTTATCGCCGTAAGTCGTCTTCAGATGATTGTCACAATTATTAAAGTTCAATTGACACCTTGTCACAAAGTGACTGATCGCTTTGGAAATGAGGTCAACGAACCATGTGTTTCTATTTTTCCGCTGAGGCCACGTACAACCGGGCAACTAGACCTCGGTGCAGTAGATGTCTGATCTTTTCTCAGAACAGCAGATCTGTAGGTATAAATTGCCAGATGGACTAAATCGAAATATTCAGATGTTGACCAATTGTGCGTTTCATCAGTGGCCGCTCTTTAATGATTTATGATGTACCCACCGAAACCGGCACTTCAATCTGACCGGATTCCTCCCTGTTCAACTGCATAAGGCAATCTGAGCCAAGTTCTCAATCATAATGGTTATACCTCGATGTTCGGAGGGTGATTGTTTGAACAGTGTTCATCTTCTAGTCAAAGTAAATCAAATCCATAATTCCACACATGAATTGTGTTGTAAACCCTCGAAAGAATGCGCGGTTTCGTTCTCGATATAGCAGTGCACTTGACAAAAATCGGATTCTCCTCCTGGTAATAATTAACCTGGAAAGTATCTGTCCCGAAAATAACTCAACTGTCCCCGTAATTTGCTTTCAAGACAAACCAAAAGACGAGTTCAAAAAGCAGGTTTGTTCCGCTCCCAAAACATGTGTCGATATCTGCTTTTTTGGTGACTGGAGTCCACAAGCGAAGGCCAGACATTTGAATTGATCAGTCATTGTTCGAAACTTGAACCGTTCACACTCTCGACTAACTGTTCCAGCATACGTCACCCAGTCATTATCTGCTGAATTCACAAAATTCAGGCACTGGCAGCGTACGTTAAACAGAGATGACTGGTCGCCAAAGATTTGGAACCTGAATCGCTACTAAGATTATTCCAATTTGAACATCACCCACAATTGATCGCAGCTGTCACATTCCCATAGACTATCCAGTCGGCCCATTTCGAAAAGAAGCATTAGACTCGAGTTTCAATCTCATTAGAGCTCGTCAGTAGTGCATATCATCGACATTACCGGGACTTGAACCACGGACATGTTGTTCATGAGGCAACCGTGTTTACCACCGCGCCACTGACCTCACGTTAGGCACGACCGAATTATCATATGTGAACGCTCAACCACTTTCGCTTGTAAGTAATGATCAGGTTGCCCGATCGCCTCGAGAGAAGACACATTAACCGTCCTGTTAACTCCAGTCGATGACCCCTCGACCAGGACTTCTCTCCAAGTTGAAATAACAGAAATCATTGACTTGTTGGGCGGTATTTCGATTATTGACTAGTAGTGGCGGACTGTGGCTTTCATATAAATTACGCATCATCCACAATTGATCACAGCTGTAGCTTTCTCATGGACTTTCCAGTCGACCCCTTTGGAAAAGAAGCAGGGTTATGCACTACTGTCGAGCTCCGATAAGAGTGAAACTCGAGTCCAGTGGTTCTTTTCAAAACGGGCCGACTGGGAAGCCTATGGGAATGAGACAGCTGCGGTCAATTCTGAGTTATGTTCATTTTACAAGTAAACTTGATTTTATTTTCACAGTTCGCAGTTTGGTATTGCATATTGTTACTGCGGATGGTAGTACCGAACTGCAAATGAAGCATAACATGTAATGGTGAACGGTGGTTTTGCAGATACGAGGTGACATTTCTTGCTAAGCAATGCATCCACAGTCTCTTTGTGACGCGTTTAAAGATGCGACTTTCTGGTCGTTCATCCAAGCGTAAAAGACCATAGTCTCAACGAGCATCGACTACTATCCATTCGAATAACATTGTCATCATCATCATCATCATAGACAGCAATACATCAGTGGTTCACACTGATGCTTAACTGCCACACAACCATGAAGAAGAAACAAACCCTATTTAAGAAGAAAAAAACAAAAGGGAGAGGGTAGGGGACCTAACCACTAAAAATAGCTACGTCTACATTCAAACATACAACATCAAGG
>JTDE01000031.1:315536-325921 GCA_014338405.1 Paragonimus skrjabini miyazakii
CTGATCTTAGTACTGACAAGTGAAGTAGTTCGTGTGATAGTTAGTGTCACACTATCCAGTTATATGTTTCAAAGATGTGCCCGTCTTTAATTTATTTCACTCTTCGTCAATAAAACTAGTCAGACAATGACAACACCCTGCATTATACTACGTTGGCAAAACTACTTCGATGTGCCCGTTGTCTTCAAAGTAACCGATACCTTGCCGCGACAAGAACCTAATCGTTGTAACGACGGCTGATTCGGCTGATTCTCCTTATCACTTTGTGGGCAGATACGTAATGCGAATCAGAATATTCGATTTTGTTCGAGCTAACATACTTGTCTATCGTTTGCGTGTAACCTTTTGGTTGTGTCACTGCCTGGTTGCTGTAGTACACTTTTTTTGTTGTAGGAAAGAAATTACAGATCTAGTAAGGATGGTCTTCGCATCCTTGTCTTGCCTTCCCCTTCTACTTTAATTATGATAGAGATATTCTGTCTGGATATGAACTTCCGTTTTTTGCCCTCTCAGGTAGGTTGGATCGCTTTCAAACTGTCAGTTTTATGAATCATCATTAAAGAACTTTGTGATAACTAATGGAGGTTCAGAGTATCTGAATACATAAAAGATGGCTGGTTTGGTATGCGTTTCACTTATATAATTTGCTTACAAGTGTAAGCTGCAACACGAAAGGCCTAAATAGACTTCGCGTATCATATCGTCTAAGGTTCATTCATCTTTCCGCTTAGAGTCAACTATTAAAGTAACACCAGTTAGACTGATACCCTGCAGAGTGGACTTTTGTCTGTCATGAGCTGATCGTTCATGACAAAGGGATAAATCAACCTGACCATCGTTAATGATGGCCATTTCCTTCAGTATTGAGTCTTGTTCTTTTAGGCTTGAAAGTATGCCACCACATAATTCCCCTCAACAACTTCCATTCACCCTTCAAGATTGTTACATTTGCACTGTTCCGATAATTGTTTTAAGCGTATGACAGTTTAACGCTTTTCCATTTCACACCGGTTCTGCTACCAACCAGTACGTGTTAACTATTCCCATATTTTCTTGTTTACTGATGTTGGCTCCAGACTGGGCTAAAACTAAGCTACATAATTACTTCAAGACACTACATGGTATGGTTGGATTCTAAAGCCTGTTGCATTTTGTTAGTTTGAAATCTGTTAGAACTACAGTATCCGTAAGTACTGAAATGACACAACGTATTCGGCGCTTTTTAAGCACTGCTCCAGAGGTGTGGTGTTATAGTTAGGTGCAAGGTAGCTGGAACAGGAACTTTGGCAATTTCATGAGCTAAAGTAACTCGACCAACCGCTGTACTTATCACGTGATCAGTAACTTGTATTAGCAACGCCAGCCGAAGCAGATGATTTGTAGAGGACACATTGTAGTCTGGCCATAACGAGAAGATGTCGCCTGAAGTACCAGAATTAAACTATAGTACTGTCCTTCTTACTTAAAGTCTATCAGGGACACCGTTTTCACGTCTGCCAGTATAGACTTTTATAATTTGAAACACTGATTGAAACTAGTTAGACCACTTGGAACCGGCTACCAAGGTAACGCAGAGTAGACCTTCATGTTGAAGACTGTGAATAAAATAAACGGTTCTACAATTCCACAGACATCACACGGTGCGAAACGAAGTGTGACTTCTGAGTGTGTATCTATCGAGCAATCGGTGGCGGCACCAAATGCACCCACTTGCCTATCAACCAAACACTCCCTTTCGTTATAATCACACATGGCAAGTATTTGCTCTCGTGCTGTCGGCATTCATACAACCTTGACCATTAGACAGCATAGGTCACATAAACGAAGTTTGTCATGGATAAATGGCAGGCAGCCTGGGTGTTTGTGGAGGAAACGTCAAGACTTCAAAACACGACCTTCTATACTGAGATGTAGTCTCTGTTATTCTATCTCGGACAGTGCATGTAAAATGTCGCACTGCTTCTCCAAGGGCACGAAGGGTTAAAACACAATGTCCTCTCTTGTGTGGGTCTGGTCAACACATGTGGTGTTCATCTTAGAGATGTATTGACAACCAACCGTCTTAACATGTTCTCTGATGCCTCTTGGTCATGCGCGTATTCACCGGAGAGATAACACGAGACTCCAAAAAACAAATGAGGGTAAACAAAACGATAACACAACAGACAAAATCACACAATATTTTGTTAAATCACGTGCTATGCTTAAAAAGTGAATAGCATAATTTTGACACAATAAAAATGCTTAATAACTAACGTTAACCAACAGTAGCAGTTCATAGACTACCAAGAACGTATGAAATATATTTGTTCAGCAATAAGACTACTTGTAGTATATGTCCTGCAGATATTAAGTACTGGGATAACCCTGTGGGATAATTTTGCGGCAGTGGAGTAGTCAGTATGGGTTTTCACCATCGCACTACATCCACGTAGAATAAAATATCGTGATATTCATTCTGGGCTATTCAATTAAACTTTGACTGTGCACCGTAATTGTATGGGAAAAGTGTAAACCGGACTCGTCTCATCAGTCGGAAAGTTGGAACACTATATATTCTATGACAGTACTCAACTATCATCTACGCTTTGGTAACACTATAAGATTGTTCTATTCTAATCTGTCGAGTAAAAGCGAAATCAATGAACCTGAGTGTCTTCACTAAAATATCCAACTGATGGTTCCGAAGAACTCAGAAAAATAGAAACACATAACTTACAATTCCCCATTTGCTGGTGGTTGCATTCACTCCTCTCTAGCAACTCATTGACTGACTGTCTCGTGCCTTATGCCAATGAGTTGAGGGCTAAGTAGGAAGTGGCTGACGTGTTCTATTGTCAAACCTCCTCATTGCTTACTTGCCGAAACCAACCGATGAATGTCGCTCAAACTACGAATAATGACAATAATCATAATAATCATCGACCTTTGGAATAACAGCAAGTCATTGACTGATGAGGGCCGAATCGAGGACGATTGTGTTAAGTGTTGATCTCAGCGACTTAATCTCAGTACATTCATTAGTTATAAGATGTCAGGACATCGGATTGTTTTGTAACAGATTGGCAAGAGACCATTTTTTAAGAACAAGCTAAACATTATGAACGTAACTACTGTTAGCAACAGCTAAACCACTCACTAAAGCCGTGTTTAACCACCGATGCAACCAAGATTCTCAAAGTGGACTAGAAAAGAAGTTTCAAAAGAATATAGGAACGAAAATTTACAAGCTAGATCCGCAGAAAAATAATAGAGAATAGACGGTATCTATAAACCTCATAACCGAATAATAAGTTTGCAAGGCAATATGCAGATGTTATGGAAACATCTCACAACAGATGAGGAATTCTGAAAATATACAGCTCAACTCCTCAATTTTTAAACTTCACATATGCGTTAAGCCAATCAAGCTCTGAGAGGTCGGCCAGTTTACGTGATATGAAGAGTACTCGTGACGCCAGACCAACAACAAGATATGGGCTTGGTGAAATGTATCATTCAAAGCCTAGGAAGTCTGGTACAACAGTGTGGTGACTTACGGAACACATACAGCTAGGATCTGATCCTGTCTGTAAAGCCTCAGCCGATGGAGGTATTTGACAAAACCCAGTTTCTATTAGGAAGATGTACACTACAGTCACCAGTGAATATAAAAAGGCTGGTTCATTCGTTCGTTCGCTCGCCCTCTGAAAATTCAGACACTATTGTATGGACAGCGTTAGAAGGTCACATGCGAATGAGGTTGCAACTGAGAAGACTACTCAGCAAGGAATAGCGTATTTGTGATATAGACAGCGTTAACTGTTATAAAAACAAGTTCACCGATCCGGTTTAAGTAACAGTACGACATTCATTTCAGGACTGGTGCGGGCAACTAGCAGGCAGCTACACTAAAGACAGATGTATAGGTGAAGTAAAACTAGGATAAATGAACAGAGAAGATCAACGAAACCCCTGAACTTACATGATGAGTGTTGTCCGACCTGATCACATCCCCTTTGGCACGGCGAACATCGGACTGTCAGCTGGCAATTAATAGGGACACAAGTGTTCAAAATGATATAAAATTGTTCGTAGTATTCAACCCGAAATTGGCATCCCTACCGGTGGCTGTTTCACCCCAGGTAGACTCGACAGGAAGAAGATGATCGCAACGAGGTTTGAATCGGTGATCAACATGCTACTGGCCAGAGCCGTATCCGGTCCATGGGGTGATCTCATCACCCAACCGGGATCACCATGGCACTAATATCAATAACGTAAGATGACTCGAAATATGTTCCTCAGGCTAAACTAAGTAGCACAAGCAAACCAAATGGCCACGAATCAAGATAGTTGTTTTGTGACTGAATCTGCCGTTCATCCTCGTGAGTGAACTGAAGTCAGCGTTGATTTTGTGCACACATGCGGTGAGGTTCAGTTCCCGGGTTTTCAATACTCGGAGGGGTTGCAGTGAGTAGTCCATTGAGCCCGTTCCAAACGGACTTCTTCATGAATAAAATTGAAACTATATTGTGAAAACCCGCTGAAAGTCAATCGCGCACAGATGTCGTGTAGCCATTTTCGAACACTTTAATAACTCACATAAGTCACTCTTGGATTAGAATCAAGCTCATCCTAACCTGAAGCTAACCGTAGAGAACGGAATAATTGAACCCGTTCTATTACTGACTATCTAAGTTGATCTTAGAGCAAATGACACAACAAAGAGATCTATACAAAGAGATCTGTATGGACAGGATAGGACAGGACAGGACAATATTAGAGAAGTCTAACAATAACGCTTTGTTAGAGGCTACTGGATGTGTGCACGGGGGATAGCACACCAGTAAAATAAAATGTATTGACGAAAATCACCAGAATCAACTGATACCCCAAGTAACGCATCGAAAAACACAACAATCCTATTTCTCAAAAAATGAAAATGAAGCGGCATTTGAAAAGCTTTTACACTTAGAACTGGTGCATCCAGAACTTCTGGCACAGGGAAGTTATCTGTATTATAGCGATTGGTGAATTATCTTAGACTCGAAAAAACCTTACGTCTGCCCCATTTCACTGTTCACATATACACTCGTGTAACAGCACAATGAGCGATGGTGAAATAAGAACTTCACAAATATCTGTTTGTACCAAACAGAATGCCTTAAAATAGCTGGAAATAGATGTTAGTAAGAACGTCAAATTACCGTACAGAGGCTGACGTACAATACTGAATATCGTTCATGCAAACCATATAAATCGAACTAGACTCAGAATCAAATTGTACAGGGTAATCCCCGATTTATCGAGACAACCAGACACGCGTTTTCTAGTTTGCTGAGATACTGACAATTAGACTTCTGCAATCCCCTATCTGTGTTCTGAAGCTGCGGTTGTTTGGATAATCGTGATTCTCATACATCCCAATTTGGATTGTCTGCCACTTATGGCTTTACACGCGTCAGTCTACTTAGTTCATTATTCCATTAATTCCGATGTTTGGATATTTCTCTCAATGTTTAAATTTAATAACCTGTCTTGTGTGAATTGGTACCATGAAGAACAGCACACGGTTGACGTTTTCTTATAGTTCTATTCAAAGTTTGATCATTTCGAATTGTAGTGAATCCGGTCATATGGGGTAACAACAAACTACCTTCTTTTCTAGTCATGGACTCCCTGTTTATCAATTCTACCCTTGCAACGGGATCATAACATAACTGACCATTCCGGATGGTGCATTAAAATCTTATTTATTATGGCCGTAAAGGAAGTTGTTTATTGCTAGACATTCATCATTAGGTATGTGAAAATACACAACGACGAACGCAAATTTGACGGCTGACATTTGCCCACATTCTTGGAAGTAGTGCAGTAACATTCTGTTTGGGGCCACATCCTATATAATGTATATGCACGTTTTCAATAGTAGTTTCGCACTCCCAAACATCCTGGTGTTCAGACGTGTCCCCTAGTTTCCGCGCGTTCGAGTCATGCTATACTACTCACGCAGGAAGCTGAGTGTCATACACGATGTTCTGATATCACCATATTTCATATGCTTTTAATGCTATTCATCACTCCATATGCACATGAGAAGGTAATCCTCTAACAATGTAATGTCGTAATACATGAGATTTACAGCACGAAAATGTAGCCCTCTACCTAGTATGGACGTTTTGAATTGGCAGATTCGTAGTCCTGAACGAAAACCCGATTGTGACTCCCTGGGACACATTCGCTGGACGAGGATCCAGCACTAGACGGTGTAGTTGAGGGTAACCTTAAGACAGGAGTAGAATATTCAGAATCTACTAGACACTGGATGACTTGTGTTGAACACGCCGACGGAGTATGCCCTGTCACCCCCTTCCGGAAAGTAACAACCTGTAGTGACGGTCAGTTTCACTGCTCTCCTTAACGGCTTACTTATAATGAACGGGTATCGAATAACTTTCCCTGAGAACTGCGGCAAAACTTTTGGTCACTTATCCGGTGGTTTTATGGAATGTCCCGGACCGTATTTATCACCCGCGTACCTTTGAAATTATATGTGGGTACTTTAATAGAAATCCTGCAGACTTGTATGTCAAGCAAGTCGACCTTGAACCAGACGGCGTATCAATTAGGCTACGTCAGTCAACGTTGGGACAATCACACCTTAAACAACCCACATGTTTATGTGGACTCCGGTTAGGTCAGAAAGTCATCAGCTCTTTAATTAAATGCCGCCAATCAAAGTATGTACTTCAGCAGATGAATAAAATCTAATATCGACGACTTTCATTTAAACTATATGCAGAAAAGTTATTGTTTCGTTGGCGAAAGTGGACACGTTTCATATAAGTTTAAAGTACATGGTGCTTTTGTTGATTCACAGTAAACAATTTCTGACTGGGTTTTACACATCGAAGTAGATTTGTGAAATAGTTTGAAGAGCTCTGGAAATATGCACTGTCAGACTATCCAATGGTTCTAAGGTTGTTCTTGTAGCTTATGCACTGAAGGTCACGTTTCATATAAGTTAGAGTTGAGGAAACGATTTTTCTCCCTTGAAATTAGGTGCTCAAGCCTGTCGACCACTCGTTACTGGCCCTGTCTGGCTGACCTTGGATGTAGAACGTACGACTATAAATTGTTATTTAAACCACTTCACTCATTTCCTTATTCAGAGAGGCTACTTATACTATACTTATTATTATTATTATTACACTATTATTGGTTTGTCAAAAGAGATTGCGTTTTAACTTACATACTGTTGCATCAGCCTTCGTCTTCTAAGGCACTTTCTCAAACTTGGTCTGCACCACCGCCCTCGAGCTCATTTGCTGAATCTTTAATGTTACTGTATATTCAACCTGTTACACTTTGTCTGGATCTGCTTTAACGGTGTCATCGGCAGATGAGTTTAAACGATCACTAAATGCATACATTCGTGAAATTATTTCGAGTTCTCAAGTAGCCTGACCATTTGGATCACATAAAGTCAAGTGTATAGAAATATTGTACACATCGGCCAGCTTGTGGAATTCGAATGAATCAAATACTCCCAGATTCTTTTTTGAGTCGTTGACATTTGTTCCGGGTATCTCACTATTCATCATTTGAGTTCCTTGAGTATTACTCATTAACTACCGAGTCGGTTCTTATGATCACATGACAGTGATGAGATACTCTGTCATCCCTCTGATCAGACGGGACACAATGCTAAGCCGACATTGTGATCGTTATAACCGAGTACCACCTTGTTACCTCTTAACAATTGAGTTTGCTGTTCCAAGTCACTAGTTGAGAAGCAACCCTTGAATTTGTTATTCTGTACTTGCTAAAAAGTGCTTTTTCCCCATTGTATTATGCCAGACAGTTGATACCGGCATTGCACGCCTTCCTCACAGACAGACATATATTTTGAACACAATGTTTTATCCGTAAGGTATTGGGTGACGCCCTTTGCACCTGAGGAGGGTAGATCGGCTTTGAATTGAAAAGCAAACCATCACGTGAGATGCCCCTTGGCCATGGTGAGTCACGCGTAACCATAGCAACGGTCAGCAGAATGAGTCGTCATTCAGATCGTCTATTTTAAAGGCACACCGACTAGAGAAGGATGACTGCAAGCTAACGTTAAGTTTTGGAGGAGAGCCTATAAAGCATCCGTGACCCCTCTTGATACTGAATATGTTGAACCTAAAGGATGACGGTGACGAGGACCGAACAACGAAACAAGGAGTGGCTGACACTCGTGGTGGTTGACAGCACCAAGACCCTTACATTATGCCGGATAAAACATAAATGTGTCTTCTGAAGGCACCACATTCTGGCCGAACTAGTTTTCATTTATGCTTTAGGAATCGTTGACACTTCAAGACTTCGATATTCGTGTAACTGGAGGTTCCCGTCGGAAATATCCCGGCAGTGTGGTCCTTCGGTTTTCCGCGCAACTGGATACACACTAACAGCCAACCACAACGACAGTAGCTCATTCCGGTCACCATAGTCATGCCTGAAGACGAAGGACCAGGGGGTACGGAGCACAGCACGTTTCGACAGTGACCTGCGTCTTTGCAAACACCCGGCGCGGTGGTTGCACCAGGACCCGAATTTCGAATGGACTTAAACGCCTTGCGAAAAGGACCACACCATTTGGATCCATCCAGAATCCGGATCATTGTGCGACGACCGTGCCTTTTTTGGGGCTCAAGCAATGTTCTGAGTCCAGAGTTTCAAAAAGCTAGTTAGCTGCAATGTGATCGATAAATGGATTGAGAATAACACAACGTTATGAGCAAGTTGTAATACTCTACGTTTCAACCACCTCGGGTGGTCTTCCTCAGGAGTGTTGTAATCGAAATCACACTAACAAAGGAACAGAGATCACGTGGGATTTGCCGTGGTTAGGTGATTGAAACGTAGAGTATTACAACTTCCTCATAACTTTGTGTTATTCTCAATCAATTTATCAATAACATGTTAAACACGACGCCCAAACTGTTTGACTTCATCCGTACAGAATTTGGTGCGGATAACTGCAATGTTTTATTGATAGAGAGGTTTTCTGGTGAAAAACATACCTCTTAGGCTGTCCACAAGCCCAACCTAATCCAGACGTAAGTCGTATGTAAATCTCAGAATAAGGAGTTGCATGAATCCGATTTGGTTTAAGTTACGCGCACAATCAACCAGTCAACCGTTATTTTCTCAAGTATTGTTTGCAAGAAAAGGATGAATCCGTTACGATTTCATTATTTCACACACTCAAGCTGTGTACACGTATCCCTTACTGTTATGATAAATGGTTTCCCGATATAATGGACCGTTTGAGCCCGATAGATCCAGGTCGGTCCTGCCTTCTGATGAAGTGAGACCATACTGCGACCGTTTAGCTGTGTACCAGACGAGGCGCCAACCCACGCGCGCAAACGAGTACGTTTATCATGCCTGAACCACGTACCTCAATGTGTTCGCGCACGTGAGCCACGTCGCGCACATGAGCCACGTCGCTCACGTGACCTTGCCGCGTTAGACACAGGGCGTGTGTCCGCGCTTGATGAGTAGCCGGTGGCCAATCAAACAACCCCATAACACTGAAATTCCTGGTGTGTTATGACGCCGAAGCCGGTCGTAGAGTCTAAACCCTAATCACAACAGTCGTTGACCCAGACGATGTAGTTTGTGTGCCGGTTATCACATGGTTTATGCACATCAAGGGCTACTGATGTTTAGCGCGACCTTGAAACCAGACAACCTTGACAATGGAGACAATCTAGCTTCAGGGCTGAACCGAAACGGTGCGTAAATCGGTAGCTATCACTCAACCAAGTGTCATTTTACTTTGACACTTTTGTGATGACAAATATATAAACTGAAACAGTGATGACAACATGAATCGCCACATCCAATGAGGTTATCAACCAGCATGATCATACATAACCCTTGTTCATTACAGTAAATTACCATCCAGTCCCAAAAGGCAAGAGTCTAAAAGAGCAAGCGCTTTCATTAGAGTCATGTCAGTTTTGTCCGCACTACTTGCTCGTGGTCTCAGGGCCCACTTCAATGTCTCAAACATCTGATGAAATTTAAGGCACAAACAAAGAAGCTATCGTAGTTATCTTGGAAACTTATTGTGTCAGTTTACACTAAATGTCTTCAATGTTTCTACTTTGCTGTACTCATTTAATTAACACATCCTAAAACACACACTCTGCTCGGCAATTCGTTCAATGCTTTTACCGAAATACGCTCAGGCCTGTCCAGCTGGCCAGCAGTCCAAACTGAGGGATTTTGCCCCGAAATGAGTATCCCGTATTTCAACGATTTTTTTGGACTTGCCAACTGTTCTCCCCATCACGGAGCTATATAATCTTTTCTTCAGTATAAAATATTCCCTAAAGTCAGCGATC
>JTDE01000031.1:344164-411370 GCA_014338405.1 Paragonimus skrjabini miyazakii
AACTACGAACACTGATTCGATTAGACTTATAGGCGAAGGAACCTGATTAGTCAAGTATGGTAAAACGCGGCTCTGATATAACATGAAAAATTATCAATGATTATTGTCTTTAACGCGTTTTTGTGTGTTTTGTTCCCTATTATTTCGAACGTTCTGTTCAATCCTTGGAGGAACTTATGCAAACATGCATATTTTTGTTACGAGGTAATTATGAACTTAAATTCTTAGCTGTTAACTGAATTGTTGAAAGGATATTTGGCCATGTAGCTCTTGAGCAGGCAACGAAACTTTCTGATCATTACTCACAAGCGAAAGTGGTTGAGCGTTCACATATGATAATTCGGTCGTGCCTAACGTGAGGTCAATGGCGCAGTGGTAAACACGGTTGCCTCATGAACAACATGTCCGTGGTTCAAGTCCCGGCAGTGGCGATGATATGCACTACTGACGAGCTGCTCTAATCAGAGCGAAACTTGAGTCTAGTGATTCTACTATTCGAAAGGGGTCGACTGGAAAATCTATGGAAATACGACAGCTGCGATCAATTGTGGATGATGTTCAATCTATATAATTATCTATTACTTTACATGTGATGTTAAATCGCGCCTGACGATTTCGTGTGATTCACTCAATGACACGTACTCGACAATCCCAATAACGCTAATTCAGACGGTCGGGTTAGTGGGACTATCTTACAAGTCCAAAAAACGTAAAAAAAGACGATCGAAGAGATTAAACTTTATACGGTACTGTTTAGTAAAATTGCAATAAAGGTCCTATCTCACATTGAATGTGAATTAACCAGATACACAAATTATCCGGTAGAAAGTCGTTCAAAATGAAGTAACTAAGCGCGAGTCAAGAAATAGCCACCAGTCAACGGGAAATGAGCTCATTAAAACAAATGGGTGTA
This sequence comes from Paragonimus skrjabini miyazakii, assembly GCA_014338405.1. Lineage (NCBI taxonomy): Eukaryota > Metazoa > Platyhelminthes > Trematoda > Plagiorchiida > Troglotrematidae > Paragonimus > Paragonimus skrjabini miyazakii. The sequence goes on from JTDE01000031.1 coordinate 345,078, forward strand.
AATAAAGATCAGAACGTGTCAAACAATACCAATAAAGAAAGTTTTAACAGATGAGCAATGATAGTTGCGAAACATTTTATGTGCAGTTATGATACAAGATTTATCATGATCGTTTACTGTACGCAGCAAAGATAAATAAAGGCAAATTAAGGATCTGCTTTCTACAAACAAACCAAACATGATTGAACGGATTCATCGCTCCGCATCATGTCAAACAAAAGATGACAAACGTACCAAACGAACTTCAACACATCCAACATGTGGTAAACCTAATTTCCCATCTTTTGCACCACAATGCTTTTGTTGTCTGCGACAAACAAGGTCATATATCGGTTGAATGTTGTTCGGTTACCAAAGCTAAACGAGATGAATCGCGGTAACCGGGTCTCACCCACTTGATCGTGTGATTCCTAAACGAGATTCGGTATCATCGAACGGTCCCGTTCTTTGTGCAGAGGACAGCTAACAGAAGGTTGCGTTCTACACGAGTGAACTAATTTTTTGTCAGGTTTTCCAACCAAAACATTGTCTCAACGAATATAAACGTAACTTCTTCAGAACTTATTGTTGATTTTGACCAGCCAGCCACAGGCTTGAACACAAAAACGAATAATAGACCTGTTATGAAGTTCCGTGGAAACAGACAGGGTTTGCTCTTGTGCAGTAGTGTCCAGGTGGTTCAGCATTACAGAGGAACATGGCACTGTTTACTGTCGATAAGCTTCGAGATAGGTTAATGTCTCATCTACCATAGAGTCAAAGACATACTTCTGGAAGTAGTGTGAACAAAGTCTTAACAACGATGTTGTACGGTGCTTAGTTATAGTGATCAAGCAGTACAAAATAACCAATCAGTATTGCAAGACGATGACTACCCGAATCTGGTTGTATCAGCAGACCTGGACGATAAGACACAACCACCACCTCCTCTCTTGTAGGCAGCTCTCAACGAACTAGACACGATACAGTAAGATCATAATTCCCATGTTAATCGTTGCCAGTTGATACAGAGATTATAGAAAATACACTGTTGCTTTGGACCTCCATAACTTTTCACAGTTCATCATCGGTTTCATCTTTGAGATGTTACAGTTCTGGTTTGGTGAAATGAATTTCAGCCCCGGTTACGGTTGGCTTAATGGAATCCATGCCATTCCCATGGCCAATACACAAGTCACGCAATACGTCTTCTTACGTGTTGACTAAAGTTATGAGGTTGGTAATCTATACGCTGTTCTTGATAAGTGAGTGCATGTAAATTGTGAGAACCATGACACAAGAGTGAGGGAGGATCGTATGGATGGCATACTGATGTTGGAGTCATGAGATATGTTTGATCATAACTGGGTTCTGGCTGACCAACGGAATAAATCGGACTGGTCGCGGGCAATGTAAACGTGTTCTGACCTCAGTCGCTGAATACGGCATGGGAGTGCATTCCAATAATGCAGTCGTAATGTGGTCCACTTATAACGGCTCGAGCGACTAAGCACTGGTTGGTACGACGTAGTTAAGCCTATCCGGAAAAAAAATACGTCGACGACACATTTGTAGTGTACGTATCGCGTAATCAGACAGGAACTATGTGCACACATCTTCACAGCCTGCAACCCAACATCAAAATCATCACTGAAAACGAGGAGGAAAGTCAGATACTTTTTTAAAATGTCTGAATCACTAGACGTGTAGGTGGATCTCTATCCAGATGCATTTTCCGAAAGAACACGTGGACTGATCAGTTACTGCGCTTTAAAAGCTTTGTACCAATCGGATGCAAATGCTGGCTCATGCGACCACTATGCCATCGAATTTGTACAACCTGTTCGGATCGGCAAATTTCTGAAGAGCTCGATTTGATTCAACACATTCTTATCCAAAATGGATGTCCGATTTGCTTAATCTGTAAGCATTCTAGGTCGCTCGATTCTCGATCAACCCTCACAACAGTACCTTAGAAACTTGTGTTCATATCTTTGCCCTACAAAGGGGATGATATAACACTCCTCGTTGGACAGAGAATGAAAGCAGCATTAAACCGTACTGCGGTGACCGCAAAAATCGCTTGACCTGTGTATCCGTCTATTGCGCAAACGCCCCTATAGGTCATGTCAAGAATCAAACCACAAACGTGCACACTCATTTGCAAGTTAGACATGCATTCTCATACATCATTGTCATTCGCCTTGGTGGAACTTCTGCCGTAGCGCGTACACACTATTTCGATAGTCTCTTCTTGTTCTTCGTCTTCCTGGCGTTCGCAGCCTGCCCTTTTGTTCCTGAATGTCTCCTGTGGGTAACATACTGCTTGCGAGTAGTATACTACTCACAACGAAACTGCCTATCATACAACAGTGCCTATATATCAGCCAAGCTCATCGTGCTGCACGGAACAACTCGCATCCTATCATCTCCGTGAATGGATCCTGTGCTCACACTCGCCACATCGAACATTATTTATGAATCTACTTGTACCTATAGTTTACAATACGTTGGCCACACAGTGAGGACACTACACATTGCGCACTCGGATCCCGGAGTAACCCCACAAATGACATCTCAGTGCCGAAACTAGAACTGGAAACAGCACAGTTACAAAATATTTTCAAGAATCTGGCCATCAAGTAGACCCTGTTAAAGCATTTCGTATTATCTCTATCAGACAATGAACAAACATGTTTACTTTTTTTCCGATGCGTCTGCTGTACATTGTATGAAACCACCGTTATGTGTTGTGAACGTGTCGCTACATTGGTAATACGTCACTTACGTAGGATATTTCTCCTAATCCTATTTCATTATCCTTAATCATTATTTCTATCTTACATCGAAATCCATATCTATTAATATTAATCTCGATCACGTGATCGAATGATGACTGATCGCTTCGAAACATTTTCCCTAGACTTTCACACTTCCAAATGTTTGGACACCAGTTCGTGTATGTAACTGAAAAGAGCGAACGAAATTGTGCTTGAACACATATCTTACACTGTGATTATTGCATTCTTCAATTCTATTGGGAACAACATTGTGCTCGAAGGTGAAAATTCTCATGTATATTTCAATCTATACTGCATGGCTTAGAAGGAATAGACAAATTGGAAGATTGTTTCAGCTCCAAAGGGTTAGCATTAAAAATATAATGAAAGAGAAAATCCGAGGATGATGAGCAGAATAGAAACCCAATCACTTCCGATCTAGCATACAACAAACACACTGTAACATACAGCAGACAACAGATAGTCAACATCAACACTGAGACATCTAGAATATCCTAACTTTCCCTCAACGATTCGAATGAATACTCGTTCTAGTGCAGTGAGGATGAGCGATCGTAATATACTACTCACACTACGGCTACTCAGTAGTAGGACCAGAGCATAAAGTTTGACATCGAACAAGCCGCAGGAACAATGCAGGAAGAAACATCGGAGTGCAGCATCGCCCAAAATAGTCCTTGCAATGTAAAGGAACTGATCATTGGCATCTGTGACAACGGAGACGGTCTGGGACCAAGTACTGCGTGCAAATGAGTGGTTTTGTTTGTGGTTATGTTTAAACGCTTAACTCATGTGTTGCTTTCTCAAGTAAACAACCTTTGTGCCATCCGCGTTCTTGGTTCACAACACTAGTGTCCCGAATATGTACGTCAATTCTGGGCTTTAGTTCGACTACGGACACGCTGGTTCATTATCTCCTACATCGTCAGTGAGTAGTGGTCACATTCGGGTGTCGATAAACTATATGACCGTAAAGGTATTTCCAGTGGTATGCGCCAAGTCGCATGGCCTTTTGCGTTAGGAAAGCTTGTTTCTGAGGTTGGATTACCAAAGTGCCAAACCACAGATACCACCACTTCACTTCTTCTGGTTTTCCTGCTGGAAACATGTGCAGCTTGGTGAAGGTAGATGTTAATCCGCGTGTACGTTTGACTCCTGATACTACAATGAATATCGTCCTCGACGATCATCAATAACGGCAGTGGAGGATCTTATCATGTTTGTGCCCATTAAGGCTACTAGCGTTCGCCGTAGCAGGGTTGTTAATCGTTTTTAAGGTAATCATGCGGAGGTTCGGGATAGAAGAAACAGATTACTTTCAATCCGTATTGAAAAGATTTGTGACCTACGTTGAAAATGTTATGGTAATCACAATCTGATTGATTTGTCATAGTAGCACTAACCAAGGGAGCCTACTCACTGTCCTCGTGAACGGTTAACTGATAAGCTTTGGGGTAAATCTTCTACACGACTCTGATGTCCAAAAGGAAATCAGAAGTGAAATGTGAAACGCCTAAGCTACCTGATTTCATTTCAACCGGGTCTTCAATTCTAGTCCAGCACAAGGACCCCTGGTACATTTTCTGCTTACAGTTGCTTCAGACGTGTTTGATGGTATGGTAATTTTGTCGCTGGAAAGAGCGTCAGTATCACATTTCTTAGCTATGGTAAGGTTGAGATTCCTCATCCAACTACGAAAGTAACGCATTCGACTATAGTCCTGACGCTTATTCACTCTTTCCACGATGTACTTTCTACCACAGTAGATTCCCCGTATGTGTGTGTGTGTGCATGTGTGTTTTGATGCCCAGTGTGTCTTTCTGCACAAATCAGCACTCGCAACCACACCACTAACCCCGTCAGGTCGCCCATCAGTAGTTGACAGAAGGTTGGGAGGGAGGCGGAGACAGTCGGGTCTACACCATCAAGTAGTTTCAGGTCGAGGTCACGCGCCTGGCCAACAGGCGTGAGTCGAGAGTGCAATGTGAATCACCCGACCATGTGCAAACAAAGTGGGATGCATGTGGTGAAAGAAAGCATTATGTTAGACACGAACTTAGCAAAATGTCGAAACGACCCATAAAACAAAGTCAAGTGACAACCTTAACCAAACAGCACCGGAAGCAGTATACAAGTTGACCCATGCATGACTGTGTTAATCCAGCTTCTGTGAATTGTTTGCCAACTCCGGACCTCAGCGCACCCTTGGCTAAGAAACTGGTCAAGGACAGTTGATATCGCCCAATCAGCAGTGAAGCAGACGTCAAATGGGCGTTGCTTTCGTTCTTGACTAACCATATTTTTACATGCGCCTTAGATGAATATTCATTCGAGAAGAACGGTTAAAACAATTTGCTATTATCCATCTATCAAGACCGGTTGATTACATAACGTCTCCTAGTTGTAACTCAGCAACAATATCTGTCACCGATTATTTAAGCTTACGATACCAAGGAACACGTGTACGCACATGAAAGTGTAGCGTGACTTGGGCGATAGGCATGACCTTATTTTGTGTGACCCGTGGCGACTAAACAGTGCCGTTTTTGTCAAACATAGTCCTGCTAGGATTGTACACGTGACCATAACTCATCAACAAGCAGGAATGACTCACCGGTAAACCCAATGAAGACTGATCAGGTTTATTTTGACTGGCAAAGATTAACACACTGAGATGGTCAAGAATGTTATATCTTTTGGATAATCAAACGTGTAGTTTTCAGTTTGACTAACAAAAAAATCAATACAACAGTAAAAGAATGGTGGACCAGAAATTATTGGACGTCTGGAGGCATGTCCTACACGTGAACGTTCATCTTATTAGCTAACGAATGAAGGTTTATAAAAAAGAATCCCTTCGTTTTGCAGGCTGCAGTTTTTTAACCATTCTTTCAATGGCACTTGACGTCTACTTTGGCTAAGATTTCCCAATGTATTACAAGGGATTTGTTTGACATATTTGTGGTTGTCTTGTTTTCCACTGGTACTACTTGTTCGTCAGTCACAAAAAGGGGTTTGTTTATGCCTTGTTGTTGTTCGTAGGCCATCTTCTCGATAGGGCTCGCTTGTACACGACGAAACGATCTTCACTATGAAGCAGAATAATTGTGGGAGTGGCTATTACTATTGTGACCACAAATAGACGCTCGGCCAGAAAATTCATTTATTGCGCCAACTCCCGTACAGACCATGTCAAAAATTAAACCACAAACGCGCACACTCATTTGCACGACAGACATGCATTCACATACATTGGGTGACAGTAGGTTATCATTCGCCTTGGTGGAAGTTCTCACACCACACGTATACACTATTCCGATAGTCTCTTCTTGTCCGGTGTCTTCCTGGCGTTCGGAGCTTGTCCTTTTGTTCCTGAATGTCGCCTGCGGGTAACATACTACTTGTGAGCAGTGTACTACTCACAATGAAACTGCCTGTCAGACGACAGCATTACTATTGGATTTGTCTAAAATATGTATTATTGTACAACTTGAAGTATCTACGAGATATGGGCGACTTGTATCAAATTCTTATATGACCTGAACTCATTTCAGTGAGAAGTTAACCGTTAGAAGGCACAGATTAAGGGTAGAAGGACAAAAGAGTCAGTTTAGTGTATTTTTTTCAATTTGAAAACGAAAAAAACTCTCGCCTAAGATTTTCTTGGCCATTCGAAAAAGTTCTGCAAAAACTGAGTGCACTGTCTCATCGCCACAAGACACGGAAAAAGTACACGCCGTAAAGGACGTGTGTAACTAAGGCTCAGCATTTTGCCACAAACTAGACAGTCAAGCGAGTACGGTTTTGTGACCCATGTCCACGAACAATGAACTCCACCGACGCGCATCATCCTGGTCACCATTCCAAGTGGGATGGCGACCAGTGGTCACGTAAACGCCACCAGGGCTTACATTGCGCGCGTCATTGCTACTGAAAACTACTGCCCACAGACTGCTCACCTGATGGTTTTCAAGTCCAGACGTTCCGAGCTCTCTGAGTGGCTTCGTAGCTCAGCCGCGTTTAAACATGTTGTTTCTGTCGCTGGTTCGAATCCAGCCGAAGCTCTGACTTTTCACATCTAGACTGATAAATCTGCCAAATTATTTATTGGTAACACAAGTCCAGAGGTGTCCACAATTAACTAAAGTAGTCTCATCCGCCAAATGAAGCAGATGTATTTACTGTCAGCAGATTCCTAGACAGGTCAGTGTTACAGACCAGTATTGAAGCAAACATGCTACACATTATCAGATGATGTGGAGTAGAGACGGGTTTGAGAAGTTAGGCAAAAATATGGTATGTTTGATAGATCGTGGCTGAATTTCTCTTCGACCCATTTTCCTTTGATTTTTTCTCGCTTGCAATTTTAATATATCAGACTTTGTAAAACTGAAAAATATCTATAGGAGGAAAACCTTAGGGGGGGGGGCACGGATTTTTGTATTAGATTTCTCCACTGAGGAAGAAAACTGAAAACTATAATTCTTGAAGTCTGCGGTGAACCCACTATACCCAGTCATGTCAAACACTATCTGGTTTGAATACGTATTGACATAAAGGTCAAAGGCTAAAGTGTACAAGCATATTCGTGGACAATAATTACACATCTTTCTAGCAAGCAAAACTCTAATGCACCTCAGAATAAAGAATACAATGTGAGGCATGGTCAACTCCAGTTCCGTTTTTTAAACCAGGCCAACTCAGCGTTCAACAAATGATCACCGGGACATGTAAGTGATACCCTCCGGTCACGACTTACTAAATTTGTGAGCGAGCAGAGTACCGCAGATTTCCTTCTAGAATCTATAAAGAGTGATTTAATTAGCGTAGTTTTCTTGTAAACTTAAGGTTTATCGTCCGGAGGATAGAATCTAGCGAACGGAGCGTAGCCAATTATGCCGTTTCTTAAAATAGTACCTAACAGAACGGTATTCGATAGAAAAACTTCTTCCTCCAGTTGCCCTTCTCAACTTGGCCTTAAGTTCAGATAAACTAATAGATATAAAATTGTTCTTCTAGTTCAGAATTCTTGCGTTCGGATAACCATTATTTCACACTTGTATGCTTCCAGGAAGCTTGACAGTATCACATTCTGCGAGCAACCCTACCGATGTAGGGCAGGACAGTGTGAGGCCCGTTAGTCTCTCTCTCTCTCCCGCACATACCCTTTTGCTCTGTCAACATGTAAATATTAGTGTAATGATTAAAGGCTGGTCACATCTAGTAGAATCGCCCAATCATATATCCAGTACTTTCATATACTTGGAGCATTCTTGGTGAGCTCACAGAAGCAGCATGAATGCATGACTACTTTGACGGGTGTGATCTCACGGGATGAAGTGATCCCATGGAATAGACATTTTCGTCTTCCGTGGAAAATGTACTTTTTGGGGGAAGGGATACAACACTGATTTTTCGTCATTCTAACATAAATCCAGATGCACATGATCATTGTCAGATTTCTTCAGTTTGCAAATCTCTAAGGAATGCTACGAATCACTCCAGCTTCAGATAGATTCCGAGTAAAAACGTGCCCTCCATACTACACACTCGTACGATAATTTGTCATAACAATTCACGGTACAAAACAGAGTAAGTTGTGAGCCTTCGTTGTGAGAGTAACTTGTCGTGATCGAAACGATAGTGACTTATGTTCAAATGAGAGACGGACCGCTGCTTATGTCTGATAACAAAAGCCAACAGGAATCCACCCGTGTCGTCTGTGTATTTCAGATCATATAGTTGCTCCAATAAGGTCGACATAAAAGAGGCAAATCCTGGGGCAAACCGCCTAAACAATATCACGGGTGACGTGTTAGCCATGACTTCAGCATGGATCACGTGTGTGTCAGCATCAATGACTCAGTGCCCTGATCTATCCGCTTGATACACATCGATTGCGAGTCCCCGTTCAACACGAGGTGTACACAAAACCAGAACACTGAACCAATTGCCCAGGCGATCCTGCAACCCGAACATTATTAACAGGTGAAGGTGACTCCCGTCAGATAGGGGCCAGCCCGTCACAGCCGTGATTGCACATGAGTGACCATGACTGCTAGACGTCGCATGTGAAAAAGTGCTGATCAAATCTACCATATGTCCAGGCCCCAAAATCCGCAGTCCGGGCCAAAGGCCTTATCCAACAGCCACCTCCCCTAACCGAGTCGAGTGAACGAACGGGTACAACACACCACCGAAACCACTGTCAAATTCGTTAACTATGTTAAAGGGTGGGGCCTGCACGCAGCTCCAGGGTAGTGGCTTGGTCCCATCAGCCCACTGTTTCGGCCACCACGGTCGATAACGTGGCTGTTCACGTGCTACTCTGCAACCGTTCCAACGCTGGAAAGTCAGTGTTGGTCTGGGAGCCAGAATGCGCCGCTGAATGCAAGTGGACAAAGTGAACGTATGGTATTTCCCTAACGGATTGTGCCATCACGATAGTTTTTTCATCAGCCGATAGATAATCAAAAGCTGCATTTATGAACGAAACAAATTTTGAAATCACTAAGACCGATCAAAACCTTACAATTTCTCTATGGAGTCTGATGCCCGTCATATTGTGTTTTTAGGTTTATCGCGCCGGTTGTGGACGCTGACGTGACGTTTTATAGCTATGCTTTCAGATCGATAAGCGTCGCTTGGTATCTCTCAGTTTTGTGTCCCCGTTATTGAACCGTGTCGTCCCACTTCCTGTCAAGGTGTCTTATTTGATCAGTGCCACGATGGAGGCAACTTGTGTTATCGAGATCGGCGTGAACAGCTCGTTTGAAAATGTTGTCCAGATTGAGGTGCTTTGTCCTCTGGAAACTTGTTTCGTCTTGAAAAACGATATATCCAGTACGCGAATTCCTTTTAGTTCGGTTCGACACAAAACATTCGCATCATACGGGTTTTGATTAGGCGATTACGTGCTAGGATATGTTGATACATATGAGTACTGGTCGAAGTGGGCGGGGCGATGTAAGGGGCGTAACGCACTCCTTACAAGTATCGTGCTTGCTCACAAATTGTCTTCACTAGGACTGTACGGACTGTAAGTACAGATGCTTCTGATGACGGTTTAAAATCGACACTTTCATTCCACTGTAGACAGGTCAGGCTTGTGGATCCTGATGTGTGTATGTGTGACTTTGGTCATGTTGAGTTAGTTAGTTCTTAGTTCAGTTAGCCGGACATAAGCCGCACACTTGGTCTGGACGAATTTATCATACTAGAACCAGATCCCACTGATGTACGTTTATCGAGGGCATTTACAGCTTCTTATAAGCTATTTGTGCATTCCGTGTAATAAGTATTCGATATTTGTCCTATTTATAGTCTCTGGTTAGAGTAACAGAGGTGATCGTTAGAGTTAACTCAAGCGATTTCGGTTGTACACGATGGACGAACTGATTGGTTTTGTCGAAGTTTGATTGTTATGACACGATGAATGCAATAATGTAAAAATTGCAAGCGCACGTAATAAGATTGAAATAATCAATGAGCACGCATTGGTGCACTGAGTAAGACGGATGTATTCACTAGAGTAGACGAAAACCTTGGCAACTGTAAGCTATTACCCTAGTCCATTTCACGAAACCCGTCAGTGTTTCTAATGAATAAGAAAGCCTACACAAATTTTAAATGTTCCCTTTATATGATCTAGCCCTCTCATTGCTTAAAAAAACATCGCTCATTACATTCACCGATTTCTGTAATCTCAACTCGATGTGTAGCTCTGATCCCGGGTTATCGATTAGGGATAACAGGACAGTTAGTTTCTCTTCCCAACGCGTACTGGCAACCTGATGATTACTCACAAGCCAATGTGGCTGAGCATTTTCATGTAATAACTCGGTCAGGTCTAACGTGAAGTCAATCGTGCATTGATCAACACGATTGCCACACAAACACGTGATCCGTGTATATTTGTCAGATGTAACTTGGATAAGAACTGCTGATTAGTCATAACAAGAACGAAGCTCAATTCCAAGGACCTCTTCACCATCTGTGGATAATGATAAGATAATATCGATTAAATATTCAACTGCCTCTCGGTAAATTCAAGGTTGTAAGCATGAACAAGCAGTTACTACTAAATACCAGCGGATGGTTTGAGGACCATTACCCACATCACAACACAGTTGTCAATTTTGTGAGAACTCATCTGATCTCGGTACTGTTTGCGAACTGTGATCAATTCTACTGCATTCCGGTACCCCCTGCGATCACCTCTCCATCTTTATCTGTGACTCATACATTGCTTAGTTGCTTCTGTCGGATAATTGACGGTAATAAAACGGAAAGAGTCTGACCGGGGAGTAAGTGGTCACAGTCGCAGTGTGCTAGCTAATGTTAAGGCCACTGGTATTGTTGCAGTGTTGATTCGGTACTGAATTAGAAAATTTGCGTGTTGCAAATGTGGACTGGATGAGTTAGACCAATTAATTCAGGGCAATCGAAGATCGATGCTCTGCGCCTCATTGTTGTGACATCAATATCACTATCACATTGAAAGGTCCAGGTGACCGGATGTTTTATTAGCGTAAACTGCTATCAGAACGGAAATATTTCATTGAACTTTATTACGTTGTGTGTATTTCCTCTTATGAAATGGTAGTCTGCAGACTGAAAGCAGACTACAGCTTATTTTGTTTATTTTATGCGGTCTCCTCATAGGCTGAAATCGTTTGGTTGTTTGTGGTTATGTTACAAACGAGCAATCGTCCATTCAGGTCTCAGATGGAGGGATTGCGGGAAGCTTTAACTCGGAGTTATCTCGAAAGAATTGCAGATAGTGGAGTTCTAAAGGGTTTGCCGAATAGAGTGCAGGGAAGCGATCACATTTGATTTCAGAAAATGGATATTGATTTCGGTGGTTTTTGTTCAATGACGCTGCCGTTCATGACGGTTCTGTAAGTATTTAGCTTCCAGCTTAGCGGTCCCTCACTATTTTTGGTTTCACGATGTTTTGCTAACATATCTCAAATGTCGTGTTTCGTGGTTCTGTGTGTTTCATTAGAAAAATTGATCTTCATGTTTAACACGGAGCAAGATGGTGCAAAAATTAGAATCGATACATCCTTATCTTTTCCATACGATCAGATGACCCGAACGACCTTGATTTAGCGACTATATATGATGATTTGGTTATGCCTGTTGTGAAGTTCACCAAAAAACCGTTGGCACGCTTACTTTGAAGATCCGCGGATAGGCGATAGAATTCAGATCCCTTTTCGAACATAAATATATACTCTCGCTGAACTCTTATCAGCGAGCGAAACCCAAATGAAATGCCTTTCTTCAGCGTGAGCCTGGCGAAAAAGCTTACTTGGATACAAAAGCTAGGATGAAGTATGAGCGTTGTTCAGCAAACAGCAATGCATATTTTGGTACAACACTGCGTCTCGTTGAGTTTGTCTCCTTTCTACCGTTAACCACTTTCGATCGTCTGAATTAGTAATAAACCATAAGCACAAGAATTGTCCACGGAAGTTAACCATTCGACATTACTCAGTTACTACTGGATAGGCGAAACTCTTCCAAACCGCAGCACATCTGTTCAGCGTATAGGTATAATATAGCATATCGTGTGTGACAACCCGTAGGCCAAGGGCTCCGACTGGACTCGAACGAGCGGCAGAAACAGTGTGCATAAACACCATAAGCGTTCTATGGTCAAACTACGTAGCCAAAAAATCCGGTATTTGACTAGGCCGAAAATAGATACCTCCTAATCAACTCCATGTTTTCACCGTCAAACTAGGACAATTATTTCACCTAACAAACCGCCTGATTACTGGTTCAAAGGACTATACAAGGATTCAAACTCCATTCCAGTCGGAGCAGAATGCCAGGTGACATACTTGATTACTTACAAGTTTGAGTGGAAAAACGGGTTTATCCGGCGATTGGCCTGAAGTTAGCTAGCGCGAACCGAACATGAGAAGTATACATTTCTTTTTTTTGTCCACTACATCGAAATGTTGATATATGTTGGTCCTAATACTTATCAACTAACAGAGTGTCATAACGCAATTATCTACAGCTTCAAAATAAATATCTCACTTTCAGAATGGGCCAAGACGTGAAGGTAATTACCGTGATAGACTTATTACTCGGGTATACTGCTGCTGTTTGTTGCGAATGATAAGAAACTGTCTGTCCCGTATTTGCATCCGTTTACACTCATCCCCGGATCTGGTTAGCTTCTTTAGCAAATCGGAAATTTGGCTTTGTGGCTTACCGGTCAGTAGTCTAGTGAGGAGGAGCGATCATGCTATACTACTAAAACCACTTCCTGAGCCAACTGTTCAAATGCGCTTTGAAGTTCACTCAGTTCACTCTATTCACCTGCTTTCAACTCGTTGACTGTCGGGGAGTCGTCGAGCCGCATCAGCCAGCTGTTCGAATGTCATCAAATGCGTGATGAGTTGATCCCGGACTGTCAGCATGGATGGCTCAGAGACTCAGTCCAACTGTGGGAGGGCTCCTGACAACGCTGCCCTCAGTGACATGGCATAAACCAGATCGTCACCTCCTGATCCAAGCCGGGCGCCACTGAACCGCCGCATTGCCTCCTGGCAATCGACGGGGATGCCGAACCCCCGCGATGAGCGCCTCCTTCGTGGCGTCCCAATCCAGTTCCGCAGGGCCCCTTCCCGCCACCCCCAGTTTCGCCTTCGCCCTGCCGTTGAGCAGCATCTCCAGGGCCACCAGCTTCACTCGGCAGATCTTAACTCCGACCATCTCCGCTACGTCCTCGAAGTCCTCCAGGAAACTCCGGACGTCCCTATCCTCAAACGACTGAGGCCACGGGATCTTCATCCTCCAATCCTGGTCACGGAACCAGTTGTTGAGAGTCAAGAACGCGGATGGCGCAATGGTTATTTATTCAGGTGAGCAACATGTGGGTTATGTTTCGACAAGACAACAAGAAAACACTCATCTGTGTGCGGTACTGGGCCCAGAACGTCACGGTTGCCACAGACGTCAATGTTCAGTTCCATTACGTTCCCTTGCGTACCGAGAAACGTTTCCTGCGATGCTGCACTCCGATGTTTCTTCTTGTATTTTTCCTGCGGCTACTTCGATGTAAAAATATATGCTCTGGCCTCATTACTGAATAGCAGTGGTGTGAGTAGTACAACACGATCGCTCCTCCTCACTATAGTAGTTGTCGTCAGCTGTCTTCCAAAACTACACCACTTGTTAGGTGAGGTGTTTGAAACACATGTACCAGATAAGGGACTGTACTATGAGCTCTGTTCTTCACCTAAAGAATACATTTTCTTGGCAGTCCACTTTGTATTGTCTGTTAGATCCAAAGCCAAGGTGATCGGTCATCTATTGTTCAACGAAAACTAGGTTGGCTTGACTGCCAGGTCGATTAGTCATCGGTACCTACAGAATGCGAAACTCTGGAGGCCTTTGTGCTTCCTTGTGTCTAGGTGCATCCACGGATGTCAATGATCTCATGACTGGTTCGCGTGAACCACTCACGTGACCATACTGGTTTGGCTGTTTGGTTTGCAACGAGATGGACTGTGTTCGTTCCTTATGAGGTGTTATTTTCTCTGAAACGGTGTACTCCAGCCTCCTCAATATACAGTGTCCAATAAATCGGGATAGTTTATAAAACTATGAGATCAGGACATAGGGGGCAATTTTTCAGCTATTCATTTGATAATCAGAAGTAGCCTAACTTAACAACTTCGTTCTCTTAGCGTTAAACGATACTGACTGCGATGGTTTCTATAAAACCACAGGCTTCTTTTGCTAGTCATCCTAACAGTGATGTCATCTCATCATTAGGCGAACTTTGTAACCTGATCAAATGTACGTACAACACAGTTTAGCTCCTACTGTATGGTTTGGGTAACTAGAAGCAACGGATAAACATTTTTGTATCCTCCACCGGTTCCCCAAACTGTCCACTATTTTGTTTATGGATGTAGAAAGCGTCCATTTAGAACATATGCTTTTTTCGAAAGGACTCTTTATAAGGTTCGTTGTTTAGACTTGCGGCTTGCACTATCTCACTACTTTGTTCCCATGGTGATACTTCCTCTCATTCTATTTGTTTGCCTTCGATTTTGTGTCTTGGGAAAGTCTCACAACTTTGGCGGTTCAGTGTTTTCGTTTCTACACACAGCATACTGATGATTCACCATTTAAATTCTCCATAAGGATTGACATGTTCCCCTAGTGAACCCGCGCAGTGGTGACTAAAATTAGGTCATCGAATCCACGGTTGTGACTCGATGTGAGTTTCAGGCGTCAGGTATTTCACATGAAAGATTATGGGGCAAACTTACATTGACGTCTGATGTACAGAAAAACGAAATGACTTGATTGGGTACCAATCGTAACAAACGGAATCTCATAATGAGTAAAGCCGTATGCAAAGGGAGGGGTGTGGAACACCGTGGTCGTAAGCTTGTCATACTCCAGCAGGTGCGTGTTTGGGGGGAAGTGTGTACTTCATACACTTGTCAGATAAAGTGCAAATTTTTCACGATGCTACACAAAGCAGTGTCTCGTATCCTACTGGCAACCCGAGCTGATAGCTCTTCATCAAGGAGTTACAGACGAGACAATTAGGTACACTAGTTGGACAAAAGGTGGATGGTTAGATTAACTATCTCGTACATGAGACGAAATACATGCGATTCTAAGTGGCAATCATCTGAGCTTTTACGTGTACACTACCTGAATTTACATTAACCCAGAATGCATAGGGCAGCTTGCTATTACCACTGTTGCTCACACTGCGGTATCGACCGGTTGAATGGTTTACTGAATACAGTTTATTCAATCGGCCATCATATTAATCTGCAAGACGCAACTCCATCGAACTCGGCATATTGACAATAAAAAGCTAACATGTGGCAATCGATTAGAATATGGAAGACCGGCTGATGGTTCACGATTTCGTCCATAGGATACGTGTGTACAGACACTTGGAATGAAGCATCCAATGATCACACGAGTAGTTCCGCAACGCAGAGGATGGTTAATCAGTGCAGGGCGTGTGCTGGTCCTTCAAGATCATACTGTACACATCTACAAAAACCTCCTGTAAACAAAATTATTAGCAATACTGCTTGTGCAAGATATAACTAGCTGATGGTGTTCTAACTGGTCGATTAGTCCCCCTATATGCGTCTACGTCACATTACAGCAGACACACGACACTCAGAATGACTGCGCGTTGTGCTTTGTTCGTTTTGTCCAACTGTGGGTAATATTCGACCTTTGGTGCCCAGCCGGAAGGAACAGTGACATGACGGATTTACGTGAAAACCGATTAACATGAGCAGTAAACGCTATTCGGCCCAGATTACCCAGGCGATTGAAGGCGAGCCACGAGCGCGAGTGCGTAAAGGGGCATGACATTGTGATTGTGCGTCATGCCCTTTTTCATCTCGAGTCCGTGCTGGCTGAGTGACCCAGACAATACGTTGTACGATGTGTATGTCTGATCTGCAGGGTTGAGCACCGAAAGCAACCCTGTCCACCTTTTTGTCCACACTCTCGGGCAGGTTCCCAGGCCCGTGAGATTTCACCTGGGCGGGCTACTTCTTGAAACAGGTCCAGGGTAGGACGGAAATCGGTAAGATATAGGGGTATCGGATCGGAAACACCAACACTACCGTCATGTTGACACGATAACCACACACCTTGCGGGGGGGTAGGATATGGAGCAGACTTCGAAAGTGCAGATGAGTAACATCGCGCTTCCAGTTCATCAGACACGTGATCACCGCAGATTGGTGAGTTCGGATGACAAAAGCGAGACCCGATATTTGTTTTTCGGTCTCGTCTAAACTCACCTGCTAGTTATACAGCAGCCGGATAGTGGCTCGAACCACCAGTCTGTCTTGCTAATCCGGCTGTCAGTCCGATGACCACTGCTTAGTGTAGAATGGTTGATGTGGTTGCTTCTGATCTGGATTCATGTTGCCAGTTGAATGGACACGAAAAGCCAAAGTGAAGACATATGGAGATAAAGGCAAAACTGACTAACAGAGCGCTTGTCGGACACTTCATAAAAACAAAGGTGAACGAACCTGGATGCCTCATCAGAGTATAACATGGGTTTCGTAAGCGAGACACAAGTATATAAAAACTGATGATTGTTCATGACAGTTAAACCATAGCTGCTAACGTAGAACTACTGATTAATATAATCTATCTACTCTTCTGTAAACCCTTTGATCGAATCACTATCTATTTGATTGGGCGATTGGGCATAGATATAACATAAAACTAACTGGGCACATCCAATTGATTTTCATCAAATGACAGAGTTTTCTCTGAATCCTCTGACGTTCTTGTACCGTTAAGCACTGGCAAATCACCAGTTCAGCTCTGTGTGGATGACACCAAAATAAGCGCCTCGTAGGAGGTGGATGCAGTTCACAGACGATCAACCACGCTTATTCAGTGGTTCATTCACCACCTCTAACTGCGGATTCTCGTGCACCGGCCATTAAAACCGTACTGACTATTATCTGGACGATCATTAGCTTAATGTTTTGTATGTGAAGAAACCTAGAATTTCTTGTGACAAGAGACCAAAAGCTGACTCCAAATTGTATGGCATTCTGCACAATGTTCATTTTTAACGTAAGTACTCATATGTCTTGTCATTCGCACCTAAAATGATGGCTCTAATTGAAAGTGTCCGAAGACAGGCAATTGAAAGAATTGTAGGAAGTAGGATGTATTGTTATACAAAAAATTTGCAGAATCAGATCAATTCTCACTGAACTTCAGACACCACCTGAGAAGATATTTAATCCTAACTTACAAAACTTCTGGTCATCCACTGGCAGAAAATCTGTTATTGACCAAAAGCGAGCTACCAAGAAGTAATTCTCTTAAATTGGAGGTTCAACTGGACAAAATACTGTGCAGACATAAACCTTTTCAGCTGGGATGTGTACACTCTGAAACGTACTATTTAATTCTGTTGTTGCGGATGACTAGGCTAGGATGTTTAAGGTTCTATTCGATCAGCACATGAGCCGGGGTCAATCGGAATCCCAGTTCTCTTATCCACTCCACTAACGTACTCCCACATTGCACCAGATGTGTATATCTACCGTTTTTGTTACTGTTTGTCGGTGCGTGTATGCCTGTAGCAATATACTGCTTCGGATTGTTAGCACACCACATGCTAGTATTTCTCTGTTCATTCAACATCCCTTCCATGACACGTGCTATTGACCACATAAGGCAGGAACACGCAAGCATTTTATTCCTCGCCTATGAATCTATGAACTACTCTACTGAACTGGACTCAATGTTCTTAAACATTTATCTCTTAGTTGATGGTGAAAAGTTTCACAACAAAACAACTGATCAAACTCATTCAGCATTATCTTAAAACGCCATATTTGATTGTTTTCATATAACGAAAATGTCATACCTCCTGCCAAGTTCGGAAGATGTTTAGTAAGCTGACGGTTCATTGATTAATACATAGGTTATGGTACCACGGAACTGTATATAAATTACCACATTTTTGAAGACGTCACTCAGGTAGAACAGAGAAGAACATCAACGTCAAACACAGGGGCATTGAAGAAAAATACTGAGACTCTATCAGAAGATGTTGTCAATAGTTTGGAATGCCTTAGTGGTATTTCACCAGAGCTCACAATACTTAGACTTCATTTCCTCAGGGAGTGCGAGTTGTGCAATAGTTGAAATCCCATAATCTCCAACAGCGTCTCGAATAAGTGCACTATTTCTAAGAGTTCACCAGAGAACAAAATGAATTGTTCTATAGGGTGTCCTATCACCAGAAAGAGCACATTATTTTTTGTCAGTAGTATACAACGCAGATCAGCTTGTTCGTAAGATGGTTTGAACAAGAAGGCATTGGTGGGATGTGGGAATTGTGAATACTCATATAGTATAGAACAAATTCGTCTCAGTTGCTTTGTTACATAAGCGCTGCGTTTCTGGTTCCTGTCAACTCTGGGTAATTCCTCCTCTAAAAGAAATTGCTTTGACCCAATGTCAAACCGTTGAAGGCAAATGTTTGGCGTGAATGGGCTCACCAAACCGGTTTCTAGGTAATTCCGAATGTTAGGATGTGTTGAAACAACAATTGGACTAGTGGCGGTGGTGATGACAGTGGCCTTGATCGGAGTAAGCGGTCCTCGTGGATCCACACACACACACACACACACACACGTACACATTTGTGGGTGTCACGTTCTGGAACCGGGACACGTTCGAATATCTTTCCCCCAAGTGTTTGTGGTGAACGGTATTCGCGAACTGAAGTTTTACGACATCTTTTTCAATGAAACGAGCATTCTTCATACACACATAGTTGTCCGGAAAAAGTTGCTATGATGATAAATGACCGAGAGATGTGAGGGGGGATGATAAGAATGGAAAAATGACAGGATTGGCGGTACAGTTTGCGGACCAAGAGCCGTTTAGATTCAAGTGAATTAGTTTATAGCCAAGTACCACAAGGGGACAGCGGTTCTCAAAAGTGTTCATCTGTGTCCAACAGTGAATAGCGTGGGTATAAGCGAATAATAACTAGACGAGAACCGTGTGTGTGTAGCAGCCAAACTAACATACGTAAACCCTAAACACGCCAAACGGTGTAATTTGTTCAGACTAATTTGCAAATTCGGTTGATGTTTATCATAACTCAATGTCTGGTAAGAACTATTCATATCCACTGAATAAATTCGTTAAGCTGACAAAAGTTTAAGAGAATATTAATTGTATGAAATTCACTCAGTAACATTCTATACATTCTCGGATTCGATTGGTCAGCCAGTATTAAACTGAAAAACGGGACTAACTATTGTTGTTTTTTTGTGGGGAAAAAATGGGTAGATTCGTAGGCAACACTCTTGATTCCTCTGTTATGTATGTATCTTCAATGGAAAAGCAAATTAGGTATAAATGTATAAAGCTGTTCGTTCAATTTTCTCCAAGACTCATTTGCGTTTCTCATTTTTCAGTCAGTTTATCTGTTGAACTGTTTAACAATACACATGATAATAAACAGTTCTGCATGCTTTTCGGTTTATTTGGGGGATACTACACTGTCTTCGATTAAGACATAAGAATGAAATAGAAAAGATGATCAAAATCAAATTATAGTTCATTTAAAAGAAATAATTCATTATCCTAGCATCAAAAATCTAAAGCTGTAAAACGGAAAACGCTTATCTAATCAAGAAATGTTTACCTTAAATCTGCAAACATCATCGTCACTGCTTCTAGGTGTGTGTTCATATTTGTTTGTGTTTTACGCACACATCCCTAGGATAAAGATCCTTACAACACCTAATGATCACTTACAATTTACTATTACTAGTAAGTATTATTCGGAGTACATTGCTACGTTTGACTAGAACCGGCTAGGGCTCCTATTGCGTGGTCAATACGTCTAATGTATATCTATGTAGCCAGTAATTTATTTACCAGACAACGCTTGGTAGGGAAGAGGATAGAACGTGGGTAACATCGACCGACGTTCCCGTGTTCCTCCACTGTTGACGACGCGCTAAACCCGTGATCATCCTTCACACTTCACTTCATTGTCGCACCCTCACTGGCAGTTATACCTCCTGAAGTCATTTGGCGGTTGCTATGTTCTGTTTTGATTATATCATTCAATAAAAGCTTATATTTTCCTTTCTAGTCAGTTATGGCTTTGCCGCTTACTGGAAACCCCTTGTGAAGTATATGTTCGTATGCAAGATCGATAGTGCACATCACGTTGCCGTAATGGGAGTTTGCACACTGACCATGTGTTTCATGAGACAATTGTTAGCTAACGTGCTATTAAACTCATGTAACCGAATTAGTCAATCTGAACACTTAATCACATTCAGTTGTGAGTAATCGTGAGTTTATCTGATCACGCCGGAAATAGTCACAGTAACTCGATTGATACCCTCACGATTAAGACTTTTCATCAAAGTGATCACAAGGAAAGTACAAAGCTTCTTGAAGAGTTTATAAATAATTACTAAACAATAAGGTGTTTATTTTATATGAACTGAACATCTGTCACACTTGATCATAACTTTTGCATTCATCTCCTTCTAGAAAAATCACCAAAGTTTTACAGTTATTCATGTCAACACGAGCTGTTGTAGTTGTTGTTTCTAAACTAGAAAAAAAAGCAAAATCCACATTCAATTCGAATTGGAAGTCAAACAAATGATCATAATCACGAAATAAAAACTCCTTGAAAGCTCAATTGTGAATGACCACAAAAGACGTTCATTAAATTAACAGTGCTATGGTATCCTTTAGCATTCAGTCGTCTCTGTAGACTTTGTAATTCGTCATCTATCGGCTATAAAACCAAGATAGACATGTTTCATGGTTCGAGCAAGGGGAGTATTGAAGAAAACTGATTTTCACAATCATGAACATTGAATTGTACCAACAAGGAGATCATAACTAGAAATGTCTGAGCACTTGATTGCTAGACTGTTCGTCTGTTTAAGTATATCAATTCACTTTTCGGATTGGGTTACAAAGGACATTACTTTTGATCGGCTCAGTAGATGAGACAGATATGAGTTTTGATATTGTTAGGGAGTCGACTTTTTCTGACCCAAACTGCTTCCTTCCTCGAGAAAACGATTTTATTCAATCAGAATGAGCGTGAAAGTCGTGGACAGTCGAGAGATAACTGTCTCTGTTTTTTACCTGTTCGGTCTTTAATGGCTGCAACGATCCACAACTGATCGTTGAGTTACGCGTATCCTAAAAACGTATCCCCAAAGTGAAAACAAGATTGGATCCAACAATTTCTACGGTACTATTAAAGAAATGCATCAGTAATTACAAACAGCAAACCTCAATCGTTCGCGACAATAATCTTGTCTCTCCACAGGACCAATAAGGTCAAAGGTAAGCCGTCACGCCAGCAGATCAGGACAACAATGGCCACTCACGCCACGGACATTTAATGACACATTAGTTCAATAAAACAAAACGGGGCGGGTGAAGTGATGGGAACAAGTTTCAGGTTAGTGGGAAAAATAGGGAATGCAAACGATGGGGACGAATTTTCTCAGTTCGTGAATCAACAAATTTACAATGGCTTTTAATGGCTTAATGACCTTAACCACTATTTCTGACAGCTGTCTTCGGATTTTCTGATTCGAGAATGCTTGTAGATAGCTATGCACCTTGTAATTTTCTTCCTGTCTCACACGTCGTTGGAGCGGTACAAAACTGGTTTTTGCACCCGTCTCTCAGTTTGTCTTGGGAGCAATTAACGGAAACAGTGGTGTTACTTTTGGGACTAAGATTTTCTGGGTTAACTACTACGAGCAAGAGAATCCGATTTCTATCAACCGCATTACTATACTGTGGACAAACCAGCTTATACATTTTACAACAGATATGCAATCACCTTGCGACTACTATTCTGCACAATATTTCGTCTGAGAACTAGATTATAGACAAATGTTTCTTCGTGTTTCTCAACAATCTTTACTCCAAGACCGCGTAAATCAAGATTTTTATCTTGAGAGCATTGTTTACTCTGCAAAACAAGTCTATTACCGCTGTCCGCACGACCAACTCACATGAATATCTGTTTACTTTGGGTTACTAAGTTTTGACATGGGATATATCTTTTTCAATTGTTTACGTATGAACTGCCGATTAATTCCGCTCCAAACACAGGAAATATTTGTTCTTCGAAGGAAAAGAATAGAAGACAGGTGACCCCATACACTCTGACCTGTCATATATTGTCTGTTTATGAAAGTGGCCAACTATCTAAGCAACAACTACCCCTCTCCCCAACTACTTTGCATACTGACAAAACTAACAATTATTCCCACTGTCCACCTTACCCACCCACCCCTCTTCTCAAATGGAAGACTGATTGCGTGTCCAACCAAACAATATGTCCTATGTTCTACTGAGTAGAGTTGGGGTTTCCAGAAGCTAGATGTACAACAATATGAGGTCAGGGTTGTAGTTTCAGTGCTGGTGTTCATGATAGTCAAAACACACGGTGGACCTACTGTTTTTATGCGTACAGTATATGGCATTCAATGTTTGACAGCCTATTGTTCTTAAAAATTTCAGCGGAAAATTGGGATTGTGCAGGTGTCCAAATAGGAAAGTTATCATGTACCTTGATTATTAAGTTCTTCATCAGACAATCTCCCTGAGATTCATTCAACCCAATGTGACTTATGTTTTTCTATAGCTTGTATGGTAAAATTCTGTTGAATGGATATCCTCAGTTCTGTTGGAATGCTAACAAATCAAGAGTATGCAACTGTGTAAGTGTAAGGTGACAGTATTTGTAGATTTACCATTTACCATTACCATTTACGACTAATCACTGATGCAACTGCTATAGTCTGCAATATTTGCTGGACTACATTAAAAGCAGAGTCCAGTTGAAATAGCGTAAATGAGCATACTCATTATACCGGAATTGTATTCCGCAGGGCTTTTCAATTAACACTACAGACTGTTCTGTTATTGCATTATTTTACCAAGTTCTCAAATGGGCAGATGGTCAGTTGATTATACATGTTCTATTTTTGCTTTGTTTCCTCTCTTGAACACTATGAAGCTATTCTGGCTGAGTATATGTTAGTATGCTGATGTGTTGGGTGGATAAGCCGAAGAGGTGATTAATTCGTAATTCAGTGGATTGCCAACAGTACCAGCAATCGAATCAGCTTTCGTTAAAGAAAGTCAGCCCAACGGACAAGGAACGATTGGCAAAAATGCATAACAAAAAACACGGGAAAAACATGTGAAGTTGAACTGGAAAAAATAAGACATTTAGGTAGAATCTCGTTGTATGGAGGACCGGAATCGTTGCCTACAAACTTCAGTGCGTGCTTGGTGGTATGGATGTGCAAATTGGGCTATGAAAACTTTGTTTATCTAACGAATTTTCACTACCACAAGGGTGTCAAACAATCGTTTCCCAAGCTAAGCACTACCTTTTACTACCGCAGTAAATCGACCTAAGGTGTTTTCAAACAGTTACTGCAATAGGACTGGTCATTTTTGGTTATAATCGTTTTTCAAGGGAGTGACTTTCTGATTCTTGTGATTTGTGATTGAAGACGGGGGCTAGTCGGAGTTAGTGATGTGCACACACACTGTCCTTCTATGGCTGAGTTTTCAATGAAGTAGTGATAGTCAGTGAGACCGAGTACCACAACATGACTGTTGAGGATGACGTTAAAGATAGGTGACGCACTAGTTCAGTACGGCAGTGAGAATATCGATAAGTCTGAAGGGTCATGTGTATCATATGACAATTCTGGTGTAAAAACACCATACAAAAGTGGGACACCTAATAAAGTCTGGTTATCAATACAAACATTACGGTGTGGCGGTTGTGTGTATCTTAGTCAATCCACTATCGGCTTTGACAGGTACGTTCTGCCACACGAAGCATACATTGAAATCGTCAGCTTTGTCACTATTGCCTTCACACATGCACATGTATGCAAATTTATGCTTCAAAGATCAACATGACAAAAAGTGGATATCAGTTTAATTTTCATTACTTCACTTTAACTACCGAGGTCAGGTGGAAATTCGCGTTCGATTGTATTGCTGCCAGTGTTAAATGTGGTGGTTTAGATAAAGAAAAAATCTGGTGAGCTTGTTATCATGGGGATGTAGTAACATTTGTGCTTCGATTTAAACTGTTTGCTCTTCGTTACACTATCAGGCCTGAAGTTATCATCTTGTCTGTGATTCTTCCAAGTGACCCAAGGCAGCTAGTGGGAATCTGAGGCAACACAGTACATCATACCCATGATAAATCCCTAAATCATTGTCAGTTCCCTTCTCTTACTCATCCTTATCACACGCCATACATGTAAGGACTCTCCGTAGCCTTGAACACAGAACTATGTGGACTTCATAATAGATTATTGTTTCTCTGCTGTCCGAACTTCGATCCTTCCATCACTACACCGTAAAATGAACAGTGATTCGTCATTCTAAATAACTTAACCCCATTAATAATTAGGCTGCAAGCATAATGACCAACTCCAAACGTATGATCTTGTGAAAAATCGGTTAAGAGTGAAAAGCCTCTTGGGTGTATGGGTCTTCTACTCCTGAATTTCATCAGCGTCTTACTGGATACTCAGAAACTGAGCACTAGTATGATCTGACCGGAGTCGGCTTTGTGATACATGTGTTCACTGTCATAATAACACGGAACACTCTACTTATTCGTTACGGAGATTCACCTCCCCCATGTCAGTGCATTTAGGGTTCATCATCTGGAACGGTCTGCTATGAAATAGATTGTCAGAACTGATTATGCTTAGCTATGGTAGGCAGGATAGGTTGACTATCGCTGGTACTAACGGCTGAGGTGATCTTTTTCATGACTGATATGAATAGTGCCAAGTATGTTTAATAATCCAGCAAAAATTCTTTACTCTGTGTTGATTCAAACACTGAGTAAATTAGGCGGTCACTGTGTGTTGATTTTCCCAATGCATTGAAATTAGTTCCCTAGACCTAAGTGATTATATGCTAATCCTCATCAGGAACTGTGACAAATTTGTCAGGTTGGTGTATTTTGAGAACTTAATGGTAAACAACCGGTCACTTTTGTTTTTGAATATATTTTCTTCAGATCTTGATTAAAGGATTTTGGAAATTTTAACTGAAAAAACTAATTAGTGGTACTGATGAGTAGTAGGGGATTTTGATTTTCATATACATTGAACAACCCCCACAATTGATCGCAGCCGTCACATTCCCACAGACTTTACAGTCGACAGTGGCGATGATATGCACTACTGACGAGCTCTAATCAGAGCGAAACTCGAGTCTAATGCTTCTTTTCGAAATGGGCCGACTGGAAAGTCTATGGGAATGCGACAGCTGCGATCACTTGTGGGTGTTGCTCAATCTATATAATTAGTAGTACTTCTCTTTCGTTAATACCAAAATTCCACAAATGGCTGAGAAGAGCCACATCGTGAAAGGGTCTCACAAAAAAGCAAATGTGATTACACATTAATTAGTAAAATTGACAGCCATCCAGAATTTGATGAAAAGTTCAGCGGATTTGTTTGGTGTGCGCATATGGGTTTGTGGTGTCCTTAGAGAGACGTCAGTTATTAGTCAGTGTGAAATCCGGCTGATCTGGTTTCCTGTAAATAGGACTAGGGTCCTCACAAATTTCCATCAGGTTTGTTAGAAGATCTATGGGGTGATCGAATTTATCGTCAAATTTTTTTATGTGGCAGAACCTCTTCTGATTTGTGGTATTGTTGGAGATGGTCAGACTTAACACAACACTTCGAAGGAATTCAACAGAATGTTGCTTTCCGTAGAGCTCACCAGAATATGACAAACCAACAAAATTATCCGGTTTCTCTTTTCTTCAGTAATATACAACTGTACTGTATGGTATGATCAATAAAATCTTATCGTTAATGAACGGTCTCGAAGTATCGTTGGTACAGTGAATATTCGACGAATGTTTTATGTTCACGTCTGTACTCTCCTTGGTTATGTTCCCGGTAAGAGTGCTTTTCATTTGTTGGTTCGTGATATCGATAGCTAGTCTCTGTCATTTTGATCATCATCTGCGTGCAATTAATTGCAGTGTTTTCGCAACCGGGAAACACAATACATCCCATGGCGAGCACGCACGTTGATAAGTCGACCGTATGTATGATGTAAGATGTAACGTAATGTTACACGCTGGACGTAACTTGACAATATTCTTGTTTTGTGTGAACATCGTTTCCATATGTTGACTACGTCGTAGTTGTGTACGAATTAAGTTATGGATATTTGTCTGAGACAAAGGCATAATCCGTTATTTACATGAAAGGAGTGGTACTCAGCAGAAAGTTTCCTATATTGATTAAAATTCATACATAAATAAAACATATCGCTGAATTTCCATTGTCAAACGGACAGACGGCAGTACCGTGACCAATGCGACATTTTGAGCAGTAGGTGAAGAAGACTGACTATTAGTATCTAAGGCTTAACATCACGCTATCTACTCATCAGCAATCAAAATACTACCCAACGAGTTAATGATCTCTGTGATGTCAACTTGCAGGCAAATCCTTGTCAAGGAGATATCGATTGGAGTTAACAGACAATAACTGTACCTCATGTCGAGACGATCGAACAACCTGATCATTACTCACAAGCGAAAGTGGTTGGGCGTTCACATCTGATAATTCGGTCGTGCCTTATGTGAGGTCAACGATGCAGCGCAATGGTCTATACGGTTGCCTGATGAAAGCGTGGTCGGAGTTCTGGTCCCGGCAGTGACGAGGATATGCAATACTGACAAGCTGCTCTAGTGAGAGTGAAACTCGACTCTAGTGCTTCTTTTCGAAAGAGGCTAACTACAAAGTCTATTGGAACGCGACAGATGTGATCAATTATGGGTGATGTTCACTCTATATGAAGACCAAAATCCCCTACTGCTCATCAGTATTAATAGCAATGAGAGCGACTGTAGCGAAAACAACGTTGTTTTGCCCACTCTCGATAAGCGTATACTCACCTATTTATCCACGATATTGTCTTCCATATAATGGAACATTTCAATAAATTTATTTTGAAGAAAAAGTGAACGTGCAATCAAAGTGGTTTTCCAGAAGAATAACAACGGATACAAGTTGACCACGTTACTAACGTGTGTTCTGGCGTTAGGAGGCTGTAGCACTTTGACTTAAAGCTGGTACATGCAGACGAAGTTAACCGCTGGAAGAAACTATCTTCTTGAACTAATCACTACCCCCCTATACCTGCAGCCGACTTCAATATGGTTGACCACGCAGAATAGCGGGCGTCGAAGATGCTGCAAATGTCTGTGTGCCTCCGTCTGCTGTGTGTACACATCTTGGCAAGTTGATCGTGGGAGTCGTTTGGTTGCCAACGCAAGGTAAGCGTGCCACAGAAGCAAACACACACACACACAGCGGACAGTTGTGGAGGTTGGCAATAGAAGGAATTCAAACCCGTTCTGTGGTTGTGGCTGACCGAAGAACGCGGAGTCGCGATAACAACAAATCAATCATCCTGTGTGGCATGTGCTGATTGGATGCACAGACAAAATATAGTTCTCAGCAAAATCGGACAGAAGGAAATGAACATGATAAATTATCACTTTCCAGTTCGTTTTGCTCTCAACCGCGCTCAACCTGGAAGCCGCCTTTATTCTGTTTGCCCCACCCCCATCCTCTCTCAGTTTTCCAGCTAAAAAGGAGCAGAGGCTAAGAGACCACACGCGCTTGTCAAGCAATTTTGCATATTTTCACACATACGAACACCAGAATCACAATACTGTATTTTATGCTAGTTGGAATTAGTAGAAGCATTAGTACGTGTCTTAAACGTAGTAGATAATAAATGCCAGTACTAGTAACAATAGTCACAATTAGTAGCATTAATAGATAACAAACGGTTAATGAACCATATTGCCGTAATTGAGTCGAGAAAACAGGAAACTTTTAAGTTTGTTAAAATAGAGAGGCAGTCAGCTCGAGCATGAAATCTAAACATTCTATTAACACACCGTCAATGTGGCAAGGCCAATGTGGCTTAGTGATAACGATTTCTGAAGTTGTGAGTTGAAGCTTCAGTAGCTCGGATGCTTTTACCGCCAGATTTTACGCGTTTTTTCACAGGAGGAAAGGATCCACATAAATAAAATACAACATAAAGAACTCTAACTTGGGCCTAATAAACTGAGGTGGCTCGGGAATCAAATGATTTCAAGTTGATTTATGAAGTGAGCATAAATCAGAGGGATAACCGTCCGATTATATACATTTCAAATGATGTGATTCACTTCAAACAGTACCACACTGTGGAACTAATTTGCCTAGCCAAATATCAGAACACTAAGTCGTCCCTGTGCAGTTTGCCAGTGACACAAGAAGTCGGATATTGTGAGGTGGTAACATTTCGTTTGCTCTCTTCAGTCACGAGTGTAAAACTTTTGAATATATGGGACCTTGAAGTAACAGCAAAAGTGGAAAAGTTCATAAGCGGATTCACGAGTTTCAAGGTGAACAAATCGTCCGAGTCAATAGTCCATGTCCACTTCGGGTTGGACGATGACTATCGGTGAGTACTGCTTCAGACAGCAATTCTGACGGAGGAGTAGCCTGCCAAACGCGTTGTCTACTGTAATGACGTGTCATGCATCTGATGGGGTAGAATTTCCATTCACGATTTCTGTTATTGTTGTGTTATCTGTTGCTTCATCATACAAAACACATACGTGAGAAATCATACAGTCATTTATTATCATGCGTATTAGTCAGTTCTATCGATATGGATCGTTGTATTCGCAACGGTTACCACTTGTGTTTCCCGGTTTACCGTAAAGAGACGTTGTACGTTCTACTTGATCATCAAAACCTCTATCCCGTCACATTCTCCATAAACACTTCACTGATTATATTGCTTCTTATCTCTTCACAATGTGAGAACATTTCTAAGGAAAAATCATATCTGACATAACTCATCTCACTTAATCGAATCTCCTTAAATGTATGTCTACATTTTCCACTAAATCCTGGTATAAACATTCGATTGCTCACACCGTTATATATTACTTGGTTCGGTTTGTGGGCAAATCCAGTTTTCTTGCTGTTGAATTAGCTAGCAAATTCAATTACCACTTCACTTCAGTTGATAGTGAACGTGATCGTTCGTCAAATTTTCCATGAGATTCATGAGAATTAACAGTGTTGTTGTGTGATTCCAGCTCACCGAGCCAATCGTTTTCCATCCGCTGAAGATGTAAATACGTAAACAGATGAAACTCTGCTTCTCGGTGTACGTAAAGCATACTAGTGACTTGTTAACAGATATTTCGAAAAATATCTTGAGGTGCACAGTAAGACAATATTCAATCAAAACTGTTGTGTGTAGGGTTTTTAAACACAGATCATTTGAACCTGTTTTCCCTAGATAACTGTACCATAATGGACATAACGATTGTCTCACAAGTGAGCACTCACAACAAAACCGTTTAATGGGAATGATAGCCCAAAGAGCTTACCGTAATACGTACGGTTCACCTGCAGAACCCAACAATAACTTCAGTTCGTTTTTCTCTAACAGAATCGATTGTGGTGCTTCATGTCGTACAGATTTTACGGAATTCTTCTACGTGTCTCAGGAATCAGGTGACACAATGATATGAAACAGAACCGTATAGTTCAACAGCGAGGTCACAAAATAGAGTTTTCACATGCCGCTCACCGCTTTTGCAATAGGGCTGCGTAGCGTTACGTCACAATCCTCAAAAGATGCGTCAGTACCAGAAAACACGTGGTATCTCAGCTTCCATGGGAAAATTTCTTCCATTACTTTGCTAAGCTATTTAGTTCATGAATAAATCTGTATCAATGTCTATGGTTTGATGAATAAACTATCATGATCGCATACCTAACGATAGTTATTTTTGTTTTGTCCAGTTGCACACATTGGTGTATTCTAGGTCCTAGCCCGGCGCTGTTTTTTAATCGGTGATATATTTGCTACCAGCTGGGCGTTACCGATCATGGTGGCTTAATTTCTGAGACGATACAGTCGAGCGGATAGATCCTTGTGCCATACAGCGTTGTGCTGAGACTGTTCCGTAATCGGATTCGGTTAGGAAGCCTGCTGTCGGTAATCCGTTTCAGGTGAGATTCTCGTGAAACGATTTGAGCTACAGTTTTTGTTGCGGGATGCTTATTTGCTGGTCAATCAGTAATTCGAAACTTACGGCCCAGTTTGACCGATGCATGCGACTGAGTTGCAACTGACACTTTCGGCTAAACGTGTACTTCAACTTGTCTCCAATCGCGACCTACCGAAATTCGTCATCTTTCACGCAGTCGGTCAGTTTACTTGCAGATGCGTTGTCTATATTGCCAACATAGATCAGTGCTTACAACGAAGATTGGCAGAACAAATGTTCACGTGATTGATTTTTTTTGATGGTGCAACAGACTGTGAACAAAAGTCCCATCTCGTCTGTTACTAATCCACACTCGCCGGCCGGCTCAGTGTGAGCATAGACTGTTGACTCAAACACTGCTCACCCCGAAATCGGTAACAATCCCTCTTTGAGTGTCAAACTCATTCGAAAACTTGTTCATTTGTGTTGCTGTCCCTGAGGTTCTGTATAGTCAAAGTTTTGCGTTCGTGACCAAAGACAACCAACGGAACATTACCATCTCAAGATATTCGTCTTCTTTCGCTTTTGTTAACCAATATTTAATAAATTTCCCGCATATTTCATACGCTTCTATTCACCACATTATCACTGAGATTGTTTGTGTCAGCCAACAATAATTTTCGTACATTATGAAAGACAAGCGTTTTTTCCTCGAAGCTTAGTTTCTATCCAGCTGTCTCAGTATATCTTTTTCTATCCTCTGTTTTAACCACTATGCTAATTAATTCAGTCACAATTCTCAACGTGTGAAAAAAATCACATGGGAGACTCAATTATTATTCCCAAAACCTTTCAGTCATCGGGTCGATCGTTGCCGATTGTGTTCTCACTAAACGAAGATATGCTCTTAAGGAGACATTCATTAGAGACCTAGAATACCACATGAACAGTCTGTTGTGCAAATGGAATTTCGGTCCGTATTGGAACATACTGCATCGCTTTGAA
This sequence comes from Paragonimus skrjabini miyazakii, assembly GCA_014338405.1. Lineage (NCBI taxonomy): Eukaryota > Metazoa > Platyhelminthes > Trematoda > Plagiorchiida > Troglotrematidae > Paragonimus > Paragonimus skrjabini miyazakii. The sequence continues at coordinate 376,524 of JTDE01000031.1, forward strand.
CTCAGTAACCACTTCTAGTCAAGACTCATAAGACTCAAAACGATCAAATTTTTTTAGGGTAATGGATGGATGAATTGGCTGTTTCGGCGATTTCCTGTTCACAAAATCAACTAGCCTGTTAGATTTACTGTATGGATTCCAATTATATCTTGTTTCTACTATGTGCACCATCTACCGTAATCAACGATTTCAGTGTAGCGGTGATTCTTATCTCCGGTGGCCTAGTACATTGTAATTTACATGACATGCAAATTTTAGACACCCATATTTTAAAGCCAACTCAAATGAACAGAACAAGCTCCGGAGTCAGAAATCTATCCCCACATTTACGCATAATTTTACTTGTTCTCAAAAAATATCATTGGAATCAACATTATTTAAGTCAACTTAATTGGGACGGTCAACAGGATCAATGGAATTGCAGTCAACAGTAGGAGAGTCTGTCTGTTCTACGAAACGGAGCACTGAAACCATTTTGCACTATTGCAGATCAATTATTGATTGTCTGAACACAACTCACACGTTAACAAACAGTTTAAAGAAATGACTCATTAAGACGTGGGTGAGTCTGTCAGTACATGTTACGCAATCACATACAAAGGACGAATAGGTTGGAGGTGATCCTTGTTTTTCTGTCGAATAGTATGACCCGAAGTTACGTAATCGGTCTAGGTGTGTTATGTAAAGAATGAAATCCTTATCGTGGGAACACCAGGACTCACTCTATTGTCCGAACTGAGAGGGAGGTGGGTGAACGGTTATGCGATCGACCCAGCGTCATCTGCCACCCAATCACTGGTTCAACCCACTCGTCAAAGTTGTTCTGTTACCTTCCATCCGAGGTCTTGTAGGCTGAAGTTTCTTTATCCGACTGGTGTTACAAGCCTCTTGCAATTAGTCGGGCAATCGGATTCGCCGAGCTTGGCATTTAGGTTGCAAACGTTTCAGTATCAAACAAGGTGACAATCATAACTCGGCGAACATCCCGATAACCCCCAATAAATCTTCATCCCGAGCTACGAATAACATCACTACTGTTTCCAACCATCAGAAATCGGAACGTTGTTATTGATCAGTCCAAATGTTGGTCACATTTCAGACCTGCATGATGCTGTAGAGAAATGAAGTACAGAGAAGTCAAAAACAGTTTTTGCACAATGTATCTCTCGATCACATTTCGCTGCATCTCATCAGGTACATACTGCATTCTGTGGGTTTATATAGCAAAGTTCAATGGGCAATGTGAAGCTAAACAACGAAATCAACAAACACACAAACACACACATCCATACACATCAATTACCGGGGCAATTTGATACTGACGAACAAGTCTTTCTGTACACAGAGGGGTGGCTTCCATTCGCTAATTGCTACCGCCTCCGCGAACAGAAGGGGCCTTCGATTTTTTGTTATGTAACGTATCCGAAACGCCTTCTCCAAGTGGGGTCGACAAGTCAACAGGTGTCGGGCGATCGATGACGCTGGTTCCCTGTGACTTGTTACATTCTGACTTGAGTCCGGTATTGTGGTATCCGTAAGCGTTTTGCGAACCCAAACTGGAATGTGTTCATTGACCCGATTACGGGATACATCAGCATCTATCTTCCACACACACACACACACAAGAGCCCCAGGGTTCAAATTATCTTAGCATGTGTTCTACGCTGAACAGGCAAGTGCATCCTCGTTCGGCACAACCAGGTAGCTTAGACACTCTCTCCAGTTGGACCAGGTGCGCAATTTAGCTCACTGCTGAAAGGGTTCAGACGAGAATTGACGTGTGTGGTTGACCTTGAGAGTCTGTGCTTCGTTTCGGATTGTCTGTACGATGTAACCACCACCAACGTGACGGTCAGATGAACTCTCAAAATAATAATTGAGAACCCATCTAGTTGGTACAGTGACACCGAAAAGGAGCACCTAACGAACGGTTATCTTTGTCATCATAAGGGTTACTAGAGATACCTTTATTTGGTATATAGAAGTAAATTTATTCAACCTCATAAGAAAAAAACCAGCATTGAGAAAAATTGCAGCGGAATGTGATGTTAGTGGAACACATAAAAAGGTTGCGAAACGTACAAGAAGCAGTACAAACCGGTAGATGCATAAAACCTTACGAAGTGTCAGTCCAGGTCACGGAAGGTTTAATGCTTGAAACACATGCAGTATTGAGTACGTTTGATTCTGAATAGTACTAATTCTTCTGAAAGGATTATTGCATGGCATGCACAAAATATAAAGACCTGGAATTCCCAAGATGACGAAGAAGTTGAAGATGTGGAGGACTAGATGAAGGTAGAAAATAAGAAGGTTTAAATCAAGAACTATTGATCGGTGTTCCCAACCATTACGAAAGTTTGCTTCGTAGCTATGGTTCCGAACCGTTAATGAGGTTCAACTCCAATAGACACTTGGAATATACCGACGAGCGAAACAAAACGAGCTATTGAGTTTAGAACTAATTATGAGAGGTGAAGATTTTTGATCACAAGACTGTGTAGAGTTTCCGTAACCTTGTATTATGTTCTGATCGAAGGGAACTTCACTAGCTTACCAATACACGTTTTAGAAACCGGCTTGCTCTCTAGACTGGATAACCGCTCGAAGCGGTCATATTTTACAGGTCCCAACGTTGTCTGAATTTGGGGGAGATATCATGTAGAGATTAATGCTGTCCGGTGCTCTCCCAGTATAGTAAAACATTGTAACCTACCAAGTTCGGCCTGCAGTTTGTTGAATAATGTGTACTTGAGGACTGATGTTGAATATTGTGTCTTCCGCTGCGAATTGGATTAACAGTACTCAGTAATTGGACTGCATCTAAACGCAGTAACCAGCAATTCATTATTGTGATATCAAGTATGACATAAAGAACAACAAGGGAATAGGAGAATACACAAGTATGAGCGAAAAAAAATATTACTGGGTGACAGAGAAGATTTAAGGTAGTTGCCGACAAACTATTGGTGTAATTCATGTAGTATAACGTAGTGAAAACGGTTGGACAGATACAGATTATTATCAATACTTCGTTAAAGAGTCGAAGTATTTATCATATGAAGGCGACAATATCACTTTAGATGTCTCTTCGTAGAGTGAAGCAGCTACTCAAACATGTCTCATTCTTGACTTATCATAATTTGATGGGAATTTCACACTGACTTAAGTAAGTAGTGACTTTCGAAAAAATAACGTCTTTAGCTATGCGAAACCTTTTTTCTGTAGAAGATCTCATCGGCTAGTCACCTCATCGTTGCGACTTAAAAAGTAGCGAAAGAATTTTATCACACGAAACTATAAAGGTGACATCTTGACGGTTTGAATTGGATAACTTCTGATATGGGTTAGAAAACAGACATCAGCTTTCTATATATAACCACACCAGAAACATATTGATCTTTTGTTGCACAGATGGTACGAACTGCACATCGTGATTGCTCCAAGTAATGGTTCTTTAATACGATATAAAATAGTTGGATTAGTTTGTACGTGCCCCCGTTTAATTCCTCACAGTTTACCTATCTGGCAATAGTCACAGGGAAACGAACCGAAAATAGATGAAAATTTTAAAATAGAGAGTTGAAGAGTGTTTTTTACAAGACTGGTACACAACGGACAGTTCAGTTATAATTTCCTTGTTGAATACAATTAAAAAACTACTAGTCTATTCAAGAAGTTGAGGAAACATTCTTTTGTGGATTTTTTACTCAGATTGCAGATAATCGATGTAGTCCTGAAATTATTTCACAACATTTCGGGATATTGGCTTAATGACAGTTAGCTAGTGGAAACGGTTATATCAAACAGTGTGATTCACGACAAAATGTACTCTTTAATTTCAAACGTGTATTGCGCTGCGTGTTCATACCATGATGCCTGTCGTGACAAACAATGTCGAGGCAGCAGACCAACGGTACTGTCGCTGAATACGATTTATCAAAGTGCACAGCCAGTTAACACCCGACAGACTCATTCCCGCCTCTGTTTAAATTGTTAACAGTTCAAATGAACGCATTACGTTGCAGATCTTGTATTTCAAACAGAAGAATCATTCGGTTAACGCTATGTAAATCGGCTGAAGATACGCGTCATAAAATGTTCACTCATGAGAGGAAATTTTGTTGTAAGTTCCTTCAGTCTACCCTACGGGTGTTTATGGGTGCTCCCGGATATCCGACAGTCGGAGATACTCTCCAGATTGCAAACTTACTATCGGTTTTGGCCTAGGTTGGAAGAGAGCGATGCACGGTCTTTTTGGGATCTGTTTCTGATAGTGAGTGAAGCAGACTAACGTTGAAAAACCTGATGAGCTAAGTTTTCTGATCTAATCAGCTTGTCATGTGGATCGATACTTATATATCAACCAAAAAAAGTGAAATAAAATCTTACCACGAACGATGGTCCAACTTATAGTCGCCATCGAATTGTGATCAGGGTTCTGTGGTACGAAGTTTTGATGAACGTCATCCAGGTCACTCATAATTTGGTCAACTTACTGGTTTATTAGAAACAGAAATAAACCCAATTGAACTAGCCAGTTAGGTGAGGTTATGGGTATCAGATATTGTCTCCAGTTAACACAGATATGGTTGAATTTTGAACCCATTCGAGGAGCCTATCATATGATGAATGGACAAATGACCGGCAGTTCTATCACAAGTGTATTCAGAAGTCCATAACGTAAACTAAGTTACGAATTGACAACTTACGAGCTTAATTAGTAACGTATATATCAACCGTGCAGCAACTGGTGCCATTGGTCGCAGTGAATAAATAAACCTCTTCCGCGTGACTATCACATTGCATTGTTGGCAGTCATGTCAACTTGGTAAAACGAAAACACTCTGCCCTCGGGAAATGACGAACTGTTCATTTTTCTCCCTTCTCTCTTTGCAAGTAATCGTTCTCATCACAATATCTCTTTTTAGCATATATACATTTCTGTATTTCTCAAACATAGTTGGATTAAACTCTTTTGGGACATGGAAAGGCAGGTGGAATAATATTACTACTAATAATAATATTGTAGATTGCACATCGCCCACAATTGATCGCAGCTGTCTCATTCCCATAGACTTTCCAGTCGACCCCTTTTGAACAGACAAAGCACTAGACTCGAGTTTCGCTCTGATTAGAGCAGCTCATCAGTAGTGCATATCCTTGCCACTGCCGAGACCAGAACTCCGACCACGCTGTTCATGAGGCAACCGTGTTGACCAATGCGCTACTGACCTCACATTAGGCACGACCGAATTATCATATGTGAACACTCAGTCACTTTCGTTTGTGAGTAATAATCAGGTTGCCCGATCATCTCAATAGGAGACACAGTTACTGTCTGTTAACTCCAATCGATAACCCCGCGATAAAGACTTCCTAGACAGGTCGAAATCTCCAATCTCATTAAACCTGCCAGGCGATATTTTGGATTACTGGTGAGTGAGTGATGTTCAACTTGAATTATTCGGAAGTTCATTAGAATGTAGGACAAGAGTATCACCGCACCATTCGTTTGCGTGACGATCATACCGACCTAATGAACTTCCAACTAATACATGTACATCTTCCATTTTGTCACACTATGTACCCGACTTCTGTCTTCCGAAGAATCCCGTTTTCAGGTATCTTCTCCGTTCGGTTCATTCTAATCGACCTGATTCGGGGTATATATTGAATAATGCATTGGTAATGTCTCACAGCACTTCGGACGTCAGTCGGCTGATAGAATCCTAAAAATCGATGCTGTGAAAGGAATATTAGTCCTTGAGCTGAACCAATTAAATGTGGGGACTGACAAGCCGACTTGTTACTACTAACTCACTTGCATATCGTGACTGTCTAACAAACGATATGAAGATAACAACGGTAAGAGAAACATCAACAACACAACAGTATGACTTACACTCTCCTAGCTCAAAACAAGAACCGACAATTTAAGGACGCGCTTCAAACCACTAAAATTTTCTCTCAAATTCTCATCCAAACACCACAAAGTTGTCTTTGAAACGGTTTCACCCACTCTGTACATTTCAGTTTGTTCACTAGGGCTGAAAATCATCATCATCATCATTAGCGGCAACAGGCTGGCGACTTTGTGTGATAGGCCACTTGAGTGCGCTATCGAAGTCCGAGACAGTGAGTGAGAGGGGCACATGGCGGTTTCACAGTGCTGTCGTTTACTGGGTCACAAACCCAGTGTTTATGTTACAACAACTTCGGATGATAGATGTATGCGTCCATATTTGTGCTACCTCGAAATTCAAACACAGGCTATCGATAGCATGCAAAATATGCGGTTTTTCGGACACGCGTATCAAGTGACGGGACACAAGAAGGCGACAGGCTAACTGATACGAGAGGGTTGTGAATTAGAGGGAACGGGATGACTAGGGAGGTACCAAGTACAATTCGTCCAGTGTGGCGTTAACGAGTACACACTGATTTTGTGGAACCAGGCCACAGTGTGCTAAATCGAGCCCTGTGGTTTAAATAGGCGTATTGTATAAATTTGTTCATATATTTACGACAGAAACGATCAGTCAAGGAAACGTAATACACGTGAGATAAATTTAAAGAATAAATTAACCATGTTTACTCACAGATCAATATTGCGTCTCACTTTTCCCCCCGATATTTTTTGTCGAGTGCTCTCGTCGCTCCCCTTAGTTGGTGACAATTGTAAACAGTTCAATGTCTGAGTGGGTTTAATGGGAATCTTTCATGGGAAAGCCACTAAAATAATGTACATATTTGTTTCATTCTGGTTGTTCAACGATTCCCCACTGGCTTCCCTACTATTAAACTTTATCTTTTTACTTGGTTCCCATCTCAAAACATACATTACCTAGAAAACAACAAAATTTCATGTGAACAGCACTCGCATTTCCATAGATGTTTCGGTTAGCCCGTTTCAAAAATGAAGCACTATACTGAAGTCTAGTTCGCATTAGAGCGCGTCAGTAACGAGTGTTCTTGCCACGATCGGTAGTTGAACTCCAGTCACGTTTTCACTGTGCCAGTGACTTCGCATAAAGTATGACTGAATTGTCGTGTACAAAAGTTCAACCATATACACATGTGGGCAGTGTTCTTTACTTACACCGCTGGTGGTATTGCGTATTGTCAAGAGATGTAGAAAAGTGATGTAACTCGATTACAGATGTAGCACCCCGTGAATGTCTAAAATCGACCAACACTCTGTCTAGTGTTGACCTGAGTGGTGCAAGTCAGTGTGTGTTTTTGTGATAGTTTTTTGTGTTGCAAAGATTACGAGTACGTGACAATCGTTCTCGGAATCACTAAATTCGTACTCGCTTGATATAATTGACGATGAAAAACCCTAATTTACACACCCGGCAACTGCATCTAAAGAGGGCGTTAATGATAACGGGCGTGCTTCAAACGTTAGCTATAGAAGTTGGGTAGTCAATGTGTTTGAATTCGTAGTAAAGATCAACTATACATGTTTGTAACACTTGACAAGTTGTACTTGTCTACAGTCATTGGAGATACTAATCCAGCATCTAGATACTTTTTTGTCAAGTTATTTGAGCAACAAATACACAGTGTTTCATGTTTCACAATTTCGACAAGAATACATTACCGCATCTCAGTCAGTCCCAATTGTTCAACTGGTATTTCAGCGCTTGAACGCAACTACCTTTTGTATATGTGTGACATATTCAAATAGTTTATTTTTATTGCAGTGTTTTGAAAGTATGTAAACAACTGCCTATTTTTTAATACTTAGATTCATTGTTTAAATGGTAGATTTAAACGTGAGTTACATAGCATCCAATATCTAATTGACGTACAGAAAGCGGTTTAGATAAAACTACTGTCTAGGAACCCTGAAGTAAATGCGACTGAGAATTGTTTCATAATGACCAAAAGGTGTTTGGATGTGGTAATTCGGTCATTCTTCGGATGAAGTTATTAGCGCGGTGGGTAGCTCGATTTCCTTACAAGAACGTAGACGACGCCACGATGACTCCACAAATCATTCTAATTTTCTCTGTATTTAACAATTCTTTCTAACAAAATAGATATTCCGTAAAAAAAGTACTGTGTACTAATACTAATTCAACGGGGGTCACTAGTAGCAAATTTTGTGAGGTTTTCCTATAAAACTATTTTGACGACTATTATGGTATGCCTTTTACTAATTAAAAATATTTCTCTGTTAGATAAACTTTATTATGAAGTCTGTAAGGATTTTGTGAATTCGGAGATACACATAACGAAGAACATAGTTCACTGTAATACTATATAAATTTCGGTTTAAATCGATCACAATCTCTGTGTGACACTAATGACTACGATCAGCATTTCAGGTCAAATGTCGAATCTATTGTAACTGAGTCAAAGAGAAATTTTACCTGATTAACAAAGTTATGAGTAAGATAGAAAAATCTAAAACTCAATCTACTCAGATATGGAGAAAGTGTCATATGAACAATTAAACTAACCGATAATCATCCCATATCGGTGTCTCACTTTTCGAAGAATTTCTGACCACTTGTATTACTCTTTTATCAGTGGTTAGTAGTATGGTAATTTTGCTGACTTTGAAGTTATTCGTATGGGAAAATATTCGGGTTATTTTCTATTTTGTTTCCGTCCATTTCTAATTTTCAAACACAACAATAATATAACAGTACATAACTATTCGGTCAATTCCTAAATTTCGAAATTATTAAATAACCGAGCTTTCCTTGTGCGGAAGTTCTGTGGTAGACTTTTTCTGTTAAATTAACATGTATTATTTGCTTGAATAGTTCTATTAACGCAATTGGACAGTTTTCTTGAATGGTCACTGTCATGTGTGTACACTGTTTCTCTATATACAATTATGTGACTTGATTGTATGCAGCTTTGTAGACGAATCGGTTGGAGTTGAGAAACTTCACAACGAATCAAAGCTGACCAGCTTTCGGCAAAATCTAGCAGGATGATAGCGAAGAGAACAATGTGAGAACGATTTCAAAGCCACGGTTCACCTGTAACCTCGATGGATTAAACTAACTTATTATATTTGTTGTGATCATAAATAGACACTTAGCCTGAGAGGTTGTTTATTACAACAGATATGTGAAATTGTAGGACAACGAACACAAACAGTATTTTGCACGGTTACTTTGTATTCACATCCTTGACAGTTGTACAGCCACATATTCCTAGACGACATATCACGCATAGTGCATACACACGTTTCCAATGGTGCCTTATGGCCCATGGGCTTCCTGACGTTGAGGCATGTTCTTTAACTTCCGCGTGTATGAGTCATGTTTTACTACTCACAAAGAAGGCTGCATGTTGTGCAACACATTGACGTAATATGCTTAGAGTAGAATAGCAAACAGACGTGAACCATTGGTGTTAAGAGTATGCAGAGGAATCACACACGCACACTAACAAACAAACAAATGTATCCTGGAGTCCATCCGTGAACAACACATACATGTGTAAGTTTGTTATTGTAATATAAATGAAACCTTATAATATCTGCTTTGTCTAATCAACAACAGATAAAATACGGCAATCATAAATTAACCCGGCTCTTCTACCGTCATTTCCTCCATAATGTTGTACGTGGTTAATGGAGCTACGGTCTATTCTGTATGCCTAGAAAACCATACCCAAGAATCTATATTACATCGAGGCGTCGTGATGTCTACATCGACTGGATCACGTGCCATATATGCCGTGTGACTGGTTGGTGAGACTGAACGGCCTTGACCATATAGTAGTCATTGCGGCCTGTGGTCACTTGAGTGTAGTCCAAATCTTGTCTCTGTCTGAGTCATGCAGGCGTCGAAAATAGCGTCTGGTCAAAACCTATCAACACATACTGCACGCAGCACAATATTTTACTACGGGTTCTCACACTGCATTAGATAAACGACAGTTAATTTTAAGTATCGTAACCTGTCACCACCCCATTAGCTAGGTTCTGAACTAATTAGGTGTTCGCTGTTCGAAGATAGACATTAGAGAGCCGATAGGCTCCGTTACATCCGAATGTGATAGGTTTGTCAAGGACCATTTGCAGTGCACTCCTGTTGTGCTTTTCTGTACTGTTCAGTAGTGCTAATGGATAGCAGGGCTGATAGCAGTATGATGTGTTCGAGAGAGGACCAAACTGAGAAACTAAACTGAGATTTACACATAACCTCCGGAAAGATAGTTTCGCTCTATATGACTGGTAGTCGATGTTGGGATGAATCGACATATCTGTGTGAATGCATGCTTGCTGACTTGCTTCATATCTTGTAAAGCTCTGAAATCTGGATTACACTAATATTTCTGTCAATCTGAACAAGGGTCCATTACCAAGATACTTCAAAGATATTGGTTTCGAAGATTCAGTTATAGAAGTCACTCTTAACTATTTTGCTGATCTGAGTTAGGTCCATCTCTTGACTGGATAAATTTCGTCCAACATGCGAATAAAACCAAGAGTGTTGCAGAGTGTAATGTCTTCTCTTTTGATATATTCATATGAACCATTTACCTTTCATTTCTAACCCGTTTACTCGGTCTATTGATAGGTAAATTGATTAATATCCACATGCATATTTAGATAAGGGTTTCCCACTAGCCCCCTTTCTATTGTTGGATGTTTTTGTACAAATGGTAAAACTGATAATCTGTTTTTGGAACTGTCCGAATGGCCTGCTTTCCATCAACTTATCCTTAATATTCCCAAAATTCTAAATATATTGTTTTCATCTCACAATCCCAAAGTAGTCCGTGGTCCCCGTGAAGCTATTACCAAATCGCCTTGTGTTCGATAATTGGGTATTGTTTTGTTACGCAACCCTACCTGGACAATTCGTGTGCTGATCACTTTTGGGATGGACAGAAACTCTTCTTGTCATACATTACGTCTCCTTATTTAGTGCTATCTTATGTTCGGTGTTCTCGAAAACTGGTTGTTCTATCAACATGTACTTTTGCTTACATTTCACTGTTCATTGTGGGTAAAGTTATCCAAACATATTTACAAATGTGGTCTTACTAATCATACGATCTTGGTCAGTTGTAATATTTACAAGTGTTCGTCTATTTTTGAAGATTTTGCCAAAAGAAACCCTCTCAGTTTTACTGGTTCTAATTAATATGATCTGTTTTAATCTGTTTCAACCCCTCCCCCCCAACAAAAAACGAACAATATGTTACACGGACAATATCGTATTGTCAATATACTAGTCTCCTAAACTATACGTTTATCAGATGGTCACAATTCGCGGCTAAGATTGTCTTCTAATAGACGTATTTTTTATGCTAATAGTTATATTTGCGCAAAATTATTCCGTGTACCCTGAATAATCATTCTTCGGGTGTACAAATATTTACTTTACCATATGTATCTTCCATCTACTCGTTTAGTTCCGTTACACTACTTACACCGTCACAAATGCTATCTCGTTCCAACAATTTGTTCGCAGCTCCACAACCATCGTGCTTCTTGGATTTTGGTAGTTGGGGTCGTTATGGTGATTATCCCGAATACACGTAAAACATATGTGAGCTCATATCCTTAACTATTGTGACTTTTCTAACGTAGGTAATCTCTGTACTGTATTTGTTCGTTTTATTATCACTGGTAAAATAAGGAGGAACGCTTGCATTGAATTAAGCTACTGAGGTCACTCATGCTTGACCACTACACGCTAACATATTGTCCAGTATACTAGGTAGCGTCAACAAGCCTATGATCGTCAGGATGGTACGAAGACACTAGCGCTCGAGTATATGTGTATCTCTGATAGTTGAGCTGATGATCACTTTTAGATCATTACACTAAATGGGATGAGTAAGCTTTGAATAAACTGATAAATTCTTTCAGTAAACAGAATTGAGTTGTCACCGCATCGAACTTCAGCGGTGATCACTGAGTTACATGAGGCTCAGGTGTTGTCGGTGAGTTGTCGCCAGTGCTTGATTCGGTAAGGCGCGCATTCTAACTTGCTGTCTTGGGTTTGACCGATAGGACATATCCTCGGTTGAATGCGTCATCTGGATTGTAGTCGATGGTCCTCAACTTTTCAACATTGTGTAGCGACAAGCGATCATGTGACTTATCTAAGGATTCCGGCTGCAACCGTGTTTTCTTTTTGTCTGTTCCGTACGCATGATTGTGTGTACGCCTGTTATAGGAGGCTTGATATGAATTCAGTGTCACTTTTTCAATCGTACAATTATTGCACGCACAAGATGCTCGCCATTGTTCCGATGACTCATCTATTATTCCATCCTTCAAGATCGTTTCACTTGGACCTTTACAAACATTATTTAACGCACTCGAAGGTTTTACGCAATTTTGAACGTCACCGAGTGAGCTGGAGCTCACCTCGTGTTCCCTGTCTTCCTTCTTTGTTGCTGCCGTTGGTGCCAGACTAGACTAGAGCTAACTATTTATCATATATCTAAACATTGCTGGAAATATACGGTTTGTTTCTAAACCCTACCAAGTTCTTTTAGTTCGATGCCTGTTGGAATTACGTTTCGACTGTTTTTCAGGAAAGGCGTTTTTAATTGTTAATGGACGAGGGTCAGGGGCATACTCACTTATCCACTTCATCCTCTGTGTTTCCCAGTTTACGTTCTTTGGTAAATTGCTCATATTTGTGTCGCTTCGCAGGTTTTAGTTGGTCCACAGGTATGTTCACAAATCAGACGTTGGCAACTGGTTCGTTGTTAGATATATTCATTCGAAATTGTTAGGTTTAAACGTGAAAGCTTATCGGTGAAAGGTTCGGTCGGTGTGCCTGTTCAGTAGCAAAACACAACGGGCTTAAAGTATCCGCTTTCTCTTAGGAGGAAGTGGAGGAGTGATTACCACCGTTATGCCCGTTTATCATTAGTGTTATGTTGAAGGATGTGAATTTTTTTGAGTGGTTTGTCTGTTTGTCATAGGGGAATGTGGACCGCCATACATTCTTAACTGAACCGGCGTGGTTAAGCGCTCGAGGTAAATTTATGACAACGACGCGCCACTACTAGTCACACACTCATGTGTTTGAGCCCGGTCACTGCGACTGCCACAGTATATGTTTGGACTGATTGACAATATCCAGGTCATGGGTTATTTGAAATGTCGCATAGCGGCAGACAACCTGTGATGTTTTGGCTGAAAGTTTAGTCTGTCCTATATCACCGAGAAATCGTGATCACTGTATTAAAATGCTTCCTCCAGATGACACTTCAAGATGAAACACTCCCATCCAAGAACTATCTTTAGGAAGTGAGAAATATTTTGCATCAGATACCTCGAGTGAAGAAAAGCCTCCGAGAACTGTACAGTACGCATCTTTTGGGGATTAAAATGAGCTAGCTTGTCAATGCATCGATCACGGAGTAGATCATTAAAGTACATAACTTTATTAGTAATCTATCTTTACACAGCAATTTAGCAAGCTAAGGGTGTACTTACACCCGAATACCAAAACCAGTCCCAAGTTCACTTGACAGCACTTTTCCCCCTGAATGACGCCACGCTAATGTCCATCAGATGAACACTGTTTTACTTATTTAGACACACCCGGATGTCAGCAATGTCTGTTGGGGAGCTGGTCACGTGAATTGATTGGCTCAAGCAAACAAATTGCAACGTGAATTAAAGACCCGTCTGTCGAGAAACAAAAAAGTAGTCCGACCACGTTTGAAAACTTTTCGGGCAGTACCTAACTGAATAGCATTCCCTTTAGATATGGACTGTGCCTCGTTTGTTCATTCTTGCCTTCGTCCTGATTGAATTAAAAAAATCCGTGAATATTACACGTTCTGCTAGCTGAATTTCCAAACTTATACCCTCGTTATTTGATTCTTGTCTAAACTTGTGCACTCTGTAACATCACCTCAGCTGATGAGTAGTAGAGGACTTTGGTTTTTACATAGATTAAATATCACCTACAATTGATCACAGCTGTCGCATTTCCATCAATAATCAAAATACCGCTCAACAAGTTAATGATTTCTGTAATTTCTACTTGGAGAGAAGTCCTATTCGAGGGGACATCGATTGGAATTAACAGACAGTAACTGTGTCTCCTATTGAGTCGATCGGGCAATCATGGCATTACTCACAAGCGAAAGTGGTTGAGCGTTCATATATGATAATTCGGTCGTGCTTTATGTGAGGTCAATGGCGCAGCGCAGTGGTCAACACGGTTGTCTGAAGAAAGAGTGACCGGAGTTATAGTCCCGGCCGTAGCAAGTATCTCAGTTCTCGAACAAGCTTAGTGTTGTACGGTAATATCCAGTGGATGATATAAAGTCTGTTAGCCTCTTATCGTTCATGTCGTATAGTATGTAGATGTTATTATTGATTATGATGACGTATGATCTTCTAACACCATACTGTGATGTTGAAATAGTTGCCGTGACTCACATGCTAACTCCACTCGATGGTGTAGTTCTGTCTAGAGTCTATGGTGCTCTACAATACTGAAAATAGTTTTGGTGAGATCAACATGTTTTAACCACGGAGACATGTCTGTTGTAACAATCTGGACAAAACAATGTTGTCTAACTCGCTGGGTTGCACTCACATCAATCGTAGTTCGCAGGATGAAGATGCTGATCGTTCAAAGAAGAACCATTAAAACAATATCTCCCAGAAGGTGTTTGCAGTTTGTGAGAGTGTTGTCTCGATTACAGCTAACCGGACTGTGTACCCTACTCAACATGTGCACATTCTATCATTGCTGACTTAGCATGTATGGTTATTCGGTTAAATTTAAGAGACAATAGATAGAGAATATATTAATTCAATTAATGTACAAGCTCTAGTACCAGAGTTCGAATCCTGGTCAAGATAGGACAACACGCTAGTTATGGATGGTACTTGCTATGAAAGCTGATGAGTCTAAAAAGATGTTGCAATGTTCACCGAATCCATGTTACAAATCTACTTTTGTCAAGGTCGAGGAAGCTAGTGAGCATCTGTGTCTCGACAGTGTGCGTACTTTTCAGCTTACAAATCGCGGTTGAACAGTTTTTCGAACCAGTTTTTTCATCGGTCCAACATGGTCGATTACAACTGCAAAAGCGCCTATATTTCGACTGATTGCAAAGCAGTGGGCTAAACAAATCGGTGGGTAACATGTGATGTTTTTTTTTTGTTCCCAAACCTTCCTGTTCGATTAGTGATGCGATGATTGCACAGATCGTCTGGGATGACCGCTTTTCAAGCTTCCACTCAGTAACCAAGACAATCGTTTCCGACTCTGATTGAATGGACAGAGTTCGCCTGTGATAGAAGCAATAATTAATTTGCACGGGTAACAAAAACAGGATACAGGTTGAACATGCATTCACAAATACGCGTGCGTAATTTTATTAGGCGAGATGATCCCACTTGTCTGTCACCATAGCAATCAAGATGAAAACACTATGTGTTAGAAGCAGGCATAGCGGACATGGTTGATTGCATTCCCTTAGTCACAGGTGGAGTAAACGAGTGATGGTTAGAAACAGTTCGATACACTTTCTAGTTTGTCATTTTCATCCAAAGTATCCGATTTCTGGAGGATTGGTTACCTCCAACTGTACAGAAATCGTCCACATATGGATTATCGATTCCGGTAATTACATTCTGCGATAGCAACGGATCACAGTGTAGATTGGAGTCAGAGAAGGAAGAAAAAGAACGTTGAATTGGACTAATTAATCCCATGCTACAGGACACAAATAGAACTCAACCGTGTTGATGATGTATTTATGTGCAGGATCTCAAATAAAGCCTAATCGTGAGTTGGTGCTCTTTGTCCCTGTGATCATGATGATTAACTTAAACGAATTCAATACAGTACATTGCGACAGTTTTTTAATAGAATCACGAGTAAAGAGTGAGTAGAAAGAGAAACCACGGATGCCTCCTAGGAGCGCATGTTTCAATCAACTGGTTGCCAATTCAGTCACTTTTAACAGATAAGTATACGGTTACTTGCCAAATCATGCGTTGAAATTGGCTCAATACTTTAGGCTAATTGTTTAAAGACGACATTTGGTCGTCTGCTAAATGACACTTGCAAAGGGCTGACTAACAATTCCATTGATCTACAACTCCAACTCCTCAGGATGACCAACTTAAAAGCAGGCTAGTTAGAAAGTTTATCTGAATGCAAAGGTTGTGATCAAATGTGAGTGATATGTCAGCTAGAAAATAATCAAATTCTAGTTTAAACAAAAGCAGCCTAGAGGAACCATGTCTCAAGATGAGATGAATTTTGTTGCGGTAACTACCAATAGACAAGCAAGATAATGTTGTTTCCATGTCTTAGTCGGGCGACTTATGCTCTACTAGTCTGAACGTGAAGTAAACTGGACACGGTGAAGTTTGATGATTTACTGGTTTTCGTGAAAAAGAGATTAACCTCAGTTCACAGTTCTATAAATTAAGTAGAAACCAACAGAAAATAGGATATAACGGGACTATATTCATTCATTTAACAGGATGTTATCAAACTAGTTGCTAGGTAATGTTTTTATAACTTTGGGACACCTTACATGTCTGCACTGACGAGTAATAGATTGCACTAGGAAATGTCATTGTTATTTTGCTAAAATAACAAGAAGACTTAGTTACTAACATGCTTACCGGACGGGTATTTCTTCTAATGTAGACACGTAAAAATATACAAATATTCAGCTATACAAATCAGTCGTACAACTGTATTGAATACACTTTTGAGCGGAAGTTTTTTAAGAGTACAACTGTTTTACAACGTTGAAATTTGGTCTGATGTTAAGAACGGGATATGAGAATATCATATATTGCAAATATTTGTATCCAACAAACGAGAATTCAGTAGCAATCCAAAGGTCAGTAGACTCTGAAACTGTAGGCATTTTCACTCCCAGCATTTTGATACCCCCCACGATCAGAGTATATTTCAATTAGTTCATTTGAACGGAATATTCGCCAACCTGGACAAACTCTGATTCCGGTAGATGAACAAAATAAATATGGTATAATTAGAATTTAGTTAAAATAGTTGAATAGCACTCACAAAAAGTCGATTAACTGGCAAGTGAATGTAATCCAGCCATACAAGAATGATCAGGGACTCTACTTAATAAGTGTAGAAGAAAAACAGGAATCAATGAACAATAAATGTTATCACGTTTCTAGTGAGCTGCAATATGTTCGAGACCGTCTAATTACTTGAACCTGGGGACCAAGTTATAGGCATTCAGCAATTATGTTTATTAGTAATGTGTCTGTTGTGATTCAGAAGCTTTCTCAGTCTAGCTGAACACTTCTGATAACCACTGCAATATTGCAGGTAAATAGTATGACAGTTGTTTTAATTCATCGAAAATTCAAGTGTAAAAATTTGGGCTTTGAATGAATTTCAATCAACGACAGGAACAAGACAACTCCACACAACAAGTGTTCTACCGTATGAATCATTCCGAAAATTTCATGACACAATAACGTAAGTGAACAACTGAGTCTAAATATGACATTTCTGATATTTTTGGATAGCTGTGTAACTGAGCTAGTAGAACACTTGCTACATGAAAGCGTATTGGTGTTGTCACTAATTCGAATACAGCCAAAGTCGAGAACTTTCATAACCTGATATCTTCTTTAAACCCTCAAAAGCGTTTGGAGTCCCTTGCGGTGTTCATCAATCAGGAGGATGGTTTCTACAAAATCTATTTTAGAAGAATGACAAGGGGATAAATATTAGGTTGCCATGTTTATACATAGGATGCTTAGGTTTACATGTTCTTCTGTAACCTTTATGGGGAGAACGATATATTTGACCCGAACACCATTAATAAACCGTTGTGCTTGAGTGATAGGACGACTACACCAGTCCTAATGAGCGTTACGGTAGTGAGGACTAGAGTTCGTAATAATCCTACAAGCCTACGCACTAACGATCGAGTTTACTTAACATGATAACCTCTACTCAACCTCTTTTCTGCAACCCTCGCACGATTTCAACAGAAAGTCATATATAGATACTGTCTATTTGTAAAAACAGGTGCGATTTTTATGCGTTTTGATGTCTGAACGGGACAGTAGAGGCTTGATTCCTGATGATCTTTTATCTACTTTTTCTACTTCAGTTATGTTGGTGTATTATATACTGAAAGTTTTTGTTTGGTTCTCAGTTCTTTCTTCTCTTTCTCCTTTTCCTCTTTGTCCACTCCCTCCTTTTCTTGTCTACAATGCACTAATATGTACTGCCACATTGAATTACTTGTGGCCTCATATTTTTAGTAGCAATCTTCTGAACTTTGATTTTATCATTGAAGTTATTCTATATTTTCTTTCCAACAGATGGGAACTTCATTTTTATGGCTAATTCCCCATTGGCTAACTGGATCACAAAGGTCTCTACTCACAAACCTACTGGTCTTATTCATCAGAGTTTACACTGGATACGTGGTATGTGAGTGGAGTCACAAGCTACGCAGTGAAAACCACTTGTGATTTGTGCTATCTACAGGCATCCCTTGGCTTCGGTTATTGTGTCAGGCTAATCCAAAATCGGATGCTGCCCACCAGGCCATTAGGCAGAAGATACCTCTTCAGCTAAAGCGCTAATTCCAGTCGTTCGTCATAAGCGATACTCATAGAAATTTTGGTCTGTCAGGAACTAGCAGATGGTTGGAAACACCAAAGATATTGATTTGATCAGTGTTCAGGTGATCTCCCCAAATTGGTGAGTACAAACGGGAAAAAATTGGTCCTGATTGTATGCGCGCTTGAGAATGAACAACAGAACAGTGTTTTATTAGTGTAAAACTACGACATCTGGAGATTGGTTGGCGCAGTGAAATGAACAACAGTGTGTTGTCTGGTCACGTCGTTTCTACCTCTCTCTTCCGAGCACGGAATCAGCAGGCAAGCTTTGTCACGATGCAGGAAATAGTGAAAATAATCAAGTTTTAACCAGTATTAAACGTTTGGTCAAGGACGATCGACAGATCTGTATGATTTCATTTCACTGACAGTCATCAGCCAACTACAGCGCGTTCGTCCAGACTGGCTACCAGAGTCAAAAGAAGACGAATCATTACACTCCTGTAAAACAAAACGGTGATTGTTGAACAGTAAAAGACGTTCGATTGGTAATCAGAACCGTCAACTACCTACTTATGAGTTTGACATTATCAAGGCACTGATAACTAATAGACGTAAGCTAGAAACTGGTATTCATTATTGGACATAGATAATGCGATTCGCAGGGTGAATGTTTGTGAAATTCATCAGAAGCTGAGCTTCAGTTTGTTTCAGTAGGAGGTCCGAAATGGTCATCATTATTTAACAGGCCGCTTTACGTGTGTTGTGAAATAAACAACCCTTTTCTATTCAAGACCTTAACCGTTCATCCTATTTTGTAGCACTTTTACAACCTAGTAACCTCTACAAGTTCTTCTTTGTCACCAACCTCGTGTCCCTGGTGCATGATTGTCTGTCGATTAGCTACGTGGAAAATGATTAACATATCTGTCACAAGGTCATTCAAACCAGAAACTTTAAGTGTTCCTGTATAGCATTTTTACGTCAAACTTCGACTTCCTGGGCTAGTTTATTCAACAAACAGAGTAACAGATAGTTTAGTCATGCGGATCCATTGCTGTGCGGGAGGAATATATATTTGATGATTATAACCGTTGACAGATCGTTTTTAAACTCCTAATCGACTACTCGTAAACTTTTAGGCGGTTGCCTTTGAGTCTTGCTTTTGGCTTCTAACCGCTGCCTCTTCATTTTTAGATGTTAGGGGCCACTGTTACGTTGTCATCGCGGAGACGAAGTTAAGAAAAAACTTAACAAAGAAACTAGAATTCCACTATGAGCACTACAGCGATATTGTGAATGATTGGAAACTAAACCAGGCAGTTGCTTCTGAAACTATAATGCTCATATAAAACTTAACACTTACGACTAGTACCGTAGAGACTGTGACACTGTCCTTATGTTCAAAACTTTGTGTAAACCTGAAACAAGACAAGACATGAGAACTCTAAACTGGGGATGTTGTCATATACAGGCACACACGTTTTGTCGGAATCAGGTCAATCATTTTTCGAGGGGATGAGGAGTGTCTTTTTTCATAAGGTGGTCCATTTTGTACATAAAGAGGCAAGTATGATGTTTATGTATCTTGTTAAAGTCTGGAACGTTCCGCAAATGTCTAGACCCTTTCCCTAGACAGACGTGGTTCAGTGTGATAAATGAAGTTGAAGTGGTGTTAGCTGGACTTTTTGTTTGTATCCCCCTTCTGTCCGCATATGGCAGGTCACCTACTGTCAATCACTCACGGTTACAGCGACAAAGGTGGTGCGATGAACTAGGAGACAAACCCCGATGAACAGTTTATATTTGGATTAGAAAATGTTTTGTCTAGAAGGGTTCAAACCAGATTCGCTTGAGGGAACAGCATCAGTCTGAGTTAGTAATTTCTCCGACATCAAACAGAGTTTTTCAGTAAAAGGAGACAACTGACAGTTTTGTGAGTGCGCCAATAACAGACTCTATCGTCCATTCACAAGAGTTTCTTAGAGGTTTTCTGACGCAAATGTGTATATTCTCAACAAAAATTTCCAGGTTCAAAACTACGATATTTTTACTGTAACCAACAGACAAATCAAATCTATGCCCAATACTCAACAAAGTTGCTCTTGTACTTATTGCGAGGTTCTTTTCAACTTGACCAGTGTGGTTGATGTCGCTCGTATCCTGTCGTCAAATATCATTCATCGCTTGATGAAGAAATCCCCATTGTTCGGTTCCCTTCGCTCTGTGTAATACAACAGTACTGTTATAGGATTGAAATTGTTTAACAATAGACCCTCCTCGGAATGTCGGTTTAGATGAAATGCTGACTTGTTTCTTGTCACACTGTTTCACATCAAGGAACAAAACAATCGAGAGGATTTAACTGCTAATGATTAGTGGAGTAGTGTTGATCGATAGCATCGGCCAGTTTTGTGTATACAGAAGTTGTTAATGCAATCGATTTGCTCGCTATGGAACTGATCACATCATTATTGTCCAAGAGATTGATACTTTTTTGCTGATTCAATTGGTTGTTTTTGCTATGTCCATTTTGCATAAAACTTGTTGGTTTTAAGCTAGCGACGGTTGAATGGAAATTGAAATGTTAACATCTTATGATGTGTGTCTTCTCTCCAAAAGACCTTCTGTTGAAAAGGTCGATTTCATTAAAGAATAGTTTGTTACAGAAACTGACACGTGCAAAAATATATCAGTATAAACAAAATCACTCATTTATGTCTTCTGGTTAAAAGCATTACCAGTTGCTGAATTGAGGAAGTTCGTTTACCCTATCTGTAATCTATATTTCTATCTCGCAGTCTGAATCACAGTCACTATGCCCTACTCGTCCCATTTTGTTTTACTGAACTAATTTGCTGGCAATCGACTGTGGCGCGGGTAGTCATTCTTGTTTTGGCCCAATTGCGAGGCACTTAATCTATGACCATGCCGGCCTCGATCGGAATGCAGTGTTTGTAATGTGGGAAAATATCATCGCAACTGGATGAGGTTTGTTTACTGCGGTTATTTGTATAATCGTTTAATAGAACCATAGAAATGTTCAAAGTCAACCTAGTTTTCAGTGTTAAAGTTCCTTTTCGGGCTGTGTGTAACTAAATGATCAGATGTGTGTTGCTAAATTGATTGTCTTGGTGAAATTCCACACAGAATTATTACAACCATGTGAAACACCTCAAAGCAGTTGTGTGCTGTAGCCAAAGTCTATAGCCGGTGGATGGCAGACAACACGAAAAAATCGGATGAACCAACACTGGAGGAAACGAGCCCAATAGATAAAAAATGGCACACGAAAATCGTTAACAAAACTACCGGTTATCCAGACAGAGACGGACAGTGATATACATGATGTTTAAATGGATCACTTACTGCGTTATCGATCGAGATCACGACTTAAAAACACAATCAAACGATTGGTTGTATGCACTTACACAGAGAACAATAAAGTTCCTATTCTACCGATCGATTATTCATTGCAATTCGTTAGTTACTCAGACTTTAGACATCTGTTTTTAGTTTTCCATGCGTAAAATGAACGTCAGTTTTCTCTGTGTTGTGTGAACCAGGGAACTATTCCCAGATGTGATCATTCAGATGACGTAATTTGTGCTGATGTTACGAGTAGGCCGTTACAGAATGAACACAAGGATCACATACATCTTCATCCATGTATGACTCTAAGGACTTTCAAAGCAGTATTAATATAGACCATACTCAGTGTAACTAGCAGAGGATGAGAAATTCATCTGAAGGACTTCAACAAGGCAAAGTTACATACAAGATTAGTGAGACACAGTCATAAAGTCGTGGATTTGGTTAACAATCCCTGGAGAATAAGTGTCGTGCGAAATGAATCAGTTTTCCCACTTTCTTCAGGCTCATATCATGTGATATAGATGTGGTAAAGTTCCAGAAAGAATACAAAGGTAATGAAACAAAAAACACCTACTTTTAATATCTTTTTTCATGGGTGTCTAGTCGAACCGAGACAGTTTGAAAGTCGCAATAGGTCTCCATTAATTACATGGAGTTGCGACAGCCATAAGTCGATAAGACTCCTATGAATTTCATCAATCCATACTTTTCCTTGACCTCGATAATAATGATGTTATATCTACACGAAGTGAACAAAATTATAACTTGTGGAAGAGAAGAATGTGTAAATTCTTTATTCGTACAGATGACTGTGTTAATTTTCTGACAACAGCCTATACAATCAATTCTGCAGACTTTTGATAATCACAACTGCAACTTTATGTCAACCAAATTGTCTTGTGTGGCAGATACTCTTCTCTTCACAACAAATTAGGAACTAAGCGCTTTTTGCCACGACTGCTGATTTTTTTTGGTTTCATTCTATCGCCTGATAAAAAATTCCTGGTTAATGTTAATCGCAAGACATTAATGAGAACTCTTTCTTGTTCTTGTATTTACTCTGTTTGTTGTTGTTGCTTCTTCGTGTAACGTTTATTAATCGTCCTGCTGTTTTCCTTCCTTATATTCATACTGTTTTTATTCCTCCATTCGGCAACCCCTTCTTGTTGTTGTTGGCCTTGTTTTTACTATCATTTCTTACTGCCATCGTTGTTTTTTTCTTGTTGTCCATTTTGCTCTTCGTTCTGTTCGTTTTTGGTCTCCTTGTTGTTATCGTTCTCATTCATATTTTTTGCTTTGTCTGCTTTTGGTTTTATTCTGCTTGTTCCGTTTTTTGTCATTCTTCTTTCTTTCCTGCTGTTGCTTCACTTTTTATCACTGTTCTACATGATCTCACTATTGTTACTAGTGTCGTTGTTGCTATTCTCCTCTTCTTTCTTCTTCTGCTCCTTGTGCTTTGTGCATTTCTATTCTATCTCTGATTCTTCTTCTTCTTGTACCTTATCTTTCCCCTCGTTTTCGTTTCCATCGTTATTACTCTTTTTCTTCGTTCTTCTTGGTGTTTCGTTTTGTTCTGTCGGTTGTTGTTGTTGCTGCTGCTTACAGTGGTGATGTGATGGTGTTATTAGAAGAACGTGTGGCTAACAAGCTTGTTTTCGGTTATTCATCATCAGGCTAAATACAACACATTTATATGGGTTAATCACTTGAGAAAATGTACGGTAATGGAACGAACGGATTGTCATCAGTTTCAGAAAGCTCAGGTCGATTGTACAAATTATTGATGACTGTTACGATAGCGGTCATGATTACGTAATCTGTTCGGTCCGGACGTGGACATCAGGCCATAGAAGATTCAGTGTTTTGATGAAGCGTTTTTGAATACATAGTGGGGGAGAGTAAGCGGATGGCTATGGCTTCTGCGACTGCTAACAGGCGCTGTTCGACCCGTTTTGATTGTAAATCAGGAGCGTGACAGATAGGACGGAATGATTCATTGGGATCGATTGAGTGGTTGGACTTCATTAGGTGCGCAGCGATAGAAGACAAGCAAGATTTTGCTAAGCCTCGAGTTATTCTTCTTCTTGGCATTCTTGTTTTTTTTTGTATCCCGGTTGCTCTTGTTCTCCTTTTGAACTGTCTCTCCTTTCCGATCTGTTTTATCCTTTTTTTGCACAAGTGTATCTGACAAACAATTGTCTGAAGCTCACTAGATAAATGTTTTAATTCATTTGGTCATATGAGTGCTTCTGAAGCGCCTGACTGTAAACAAAGATTTACGATGGTCACTCGTCACAAGAAAGCTAACTACCATCACTCGTTAGAAAGATCTTGAAGTGATTGTTTCAGAAGATCCCAGTCTGTCTTTTCATCGCATTTTGAAAACAAAGAAAGTTAACGTGACCTTTGGGATACTAATCCGGTTATTTAGAACCTTCATATAAGAGGATTTTCTCTTCACGGTCACTTCATTGACATGCCATCACCTTGAGATAACTACTCAAATTCGTCGATCATTCTTACATGAAACCAGTTAACGGAACACAGTGTAAGGGGGTGGAGCATGTTTTATCGCTTCGTGTACTCTATTACTCAAAAGGATTGCTCAATCTAGGTGGTGACCTTATTCGAGTGGACCTTATTTTGAGTCACAGAATGTTAAACCAGACATCGCATTATCTGAAGCACGTTCTTACGTTTAGTTCGAACTGTGTTTACAAGTTCACAGCCACCGAAGCTACAAACCAACTGAGTCACCTGAACTGTCAACAACATTTCTCCCGTGTCTGGGTATGTCCTTCATGTCCGAATCTATTGTGACAACACCATCAAGTCAAGACCTGGTGTACACAATCGTAATGTTAATTTGAGGCTCGAAACAAATCTGTGTTTGTTTGTTCTCGTCTTGTTTGCATTTTCTTTACTCTATGCTGTTTTATTGCTGTTCCACACAGAATCGAATGCACGTGAACGGTGTACATTTTCGGTAGAATTCCAGCGATTCTACTAATTCCACTTTGATGGGATAGACTGTACACACTATTAAAGGGACGTTAGAAAGTTTTTGCAAAACACTAGAATTGGTTAGTGATTAAAAGGCTAACTAACACTAACCGTTTCATTTATTAGTCAATGAACAACAATTCTGTAAGTAGTGGATTAATATTGGTGAAACAAACCCTAGCCAGCAAGATTTATTAACCGAGACTATTACACTAGACTGATGGTTCCGGAAAACGCCGACCAACTTCCTTAAGAATGCCATGTGTCCAGTTACCTATTGCTAATGCTTCAATCACGCCGGAACGTTCTACTATCAGACTGACCAGGTTTCGCAGCCATATATAAGGGGACGACTTGCACAGTTGCATCAGGTAACTGGTAGTTCACGGAACGCCTAAGGGCATGCTGACTTCATGGGTAGTGTACGCTCAAAGAGATCACCTCAGCATTAACCGTATAAAATCCGACCCAATCAGATTTCGTACGGCCAATTCCCAGAATGGGTGACTATTCTTACTACCTCGACTCCTCACCCTTCCAAAACAGAATGACGATACTAGCTCAAGTTCCTTTTAGCCTTGCAACGACATGTACCTAACAAATGTATGGGCAATGCCAGAGCGATAAGTCGAAATGTTGAGTCCTTTCAGAAGGTTTGGGGATGATTGTGAGGCATTATATATTTCGACAGCGACGTCTATATGCACTAAATCTAACACCTTCGAATGAATCATTGTACCTATACTCAGAGATTTCTATACAAGGTCTTTTCAAATTCAAAATTCAACAAAGAGGGAGTTGAGTAACCTTCTCTCAGCTTACCTGAAATAGTCAGGATTGGTGGTAACTCATCGTAGGCAGTAACCTGGCCAATTGTCTAAAGGCACGTTGTTTCGGGACTAATACAAGGCCTTCTTGTCAGATCACTTCTCGTCAGACAGTTCCAATGTTCAGATCCGTCATATGACTCGAAGGTTGTTCCACAGTTTGTGAAGAGGACAACTGACAACATTTTGGACGGATGACTGCGTTTGATCCTCGTGGACAGCGTGGAGGATGTGAATGATGCGGTCGTCGGAAGGAGGAGGGACGGGAGTTAAACTGGAATAGAAGAAGAAAAAGAGAAATCAGCAAAGGTGTTACAGGAAGAGGAGATAAAAACAAAGGAAAAAGAACGGAGACAGTAAAGAAAAGAAGAAAGTGAGTAAGATTAACAGTAAGAGTTAGAAAAAGAAATAAGACTAAGGATTAGTTAGACTGATAGGTTACCAACACTGAGGGGGTAATGATGTAGAAGCGAAAGAACCTAGAGGCAGAGAAGAGGAGACAGAAAGAAGCGGCAGTGGCCGAGAAGATGAAACACAAATATGAGCGAATTTCACTTAAAAACTCGAAGACAACGTCATTAAACGGTCTCTGCAGACATTGTGGAAAGTCAAAAAACATTTATAAACATGAGAAGAAACGCGTAGCAAAAAAGCTCTTTTGAAACACTGAAAACCAGCTTGTTTGCTACGCGTTTCTTCCCATGACTAAACTGGGTATATTCACAGTAGTGAAACAAGCAAAAGATTTATCGCCATTTGTTTTTTTATCGCCATATCAGACTTTCGATGTATTTGTTAAAGTCTTGTTTTAACTGAATAAGCAGATGAAATATACACATAGCTGACAGGCGAAACTCGTCAACGTGGACCGCAATTTATAAAGATTGAGTTAGTTTGTACTGGTCCATTGATTGAAAGTGCACATGTTAGATCCAGTAGCCTCATCAGCAAAGAGCACGTGATCTGAGCTGTCGTTGACTCGATTCCACCTGTAGCTTGAATTCATAACAGTTGGTTCCAATCATAATTTTCACGTTTTTTAATGCAATCTATTTCCATCTCTGAATTGCGTCAATCACTTTTTCATAGGCTTACCACTGGAAGTAGTAAGTTTTCATTTGTATTGTCCTTTAAATAAAAAGAAATACCTAGGAAACAGTTAAACGCAGACAAGCAAAGCTCGATTAAACTCAAATACCAGTCCACCTGTATGGTAACGTCCAGGTGGAATAGATAAGTACACCCCCGAGTAACCGTTCAGTCGCGACTTGAACATTCAGACTACTGTCTGGCACTACACATACACGCACACACACATGTATCATTGGTAT
The DNA here is from genome assembly GCA_014338405.1 of Paragonimus skrjabini miyazakii. Taxonomy (NCBI): domain Eukaryota; kingdom Metazoa; phylum Platyhelminthes; class Trematoda; order Plagiorchiida; family Troglotrematidae; genus Paragonimus; species Paragonimus skrjabini miyazakii. The sequence continues at coordinate 403,613 of JTDE01000031.1, forward strand.
GAAAAAGACTTTGGTCATAGCCAAGTCAAATAACCCGTGTCGACTGTCTGAGTGTGTTTTGTCTGGCTGGTTTACTCTCTCAGCGGTTATGTACGGACAATTACTGTAACATGACATTCACAGTTTTGGGATGACCTCAAGCGTCTGGTTACTTTATGTGGGGACGAACTATCAAACTGGTACACAATCCCACCCGAGGTCGTTCGTTCCACATGGAAGCAACAGAAAGTCACTGACAAAACGCGTGAGATGGCTATAGAACGAACAATTCTAGTGTCGGGGGGGATGAGTAATTTAGCAAGTGAGGGGACTCATTTGATTAACCGGTGCCAGTTCCCACACCTTAGACGAACACCTGCTGAGTGGGTTGTTATTAGAAGTTCAGTGACTTAAATTAAAACAACCGTCTGTCTGGAGGTGAACTTATTTATTGTTGGTCAAAAATATTAGCTTCTTCTAATGGAAAAGTTAACCGTGAGGTCCATTTTCAGACATCAGGGGCCAAATTTCTTACGGCTTATTTGTCTTGCCCCCTTCCACTTGCTTACGGTCATCGTGTAATTGTTGAGTCTGGGGACGTTAGCATGTTAAAGTCTCGTCATTTACTAATGACAGTCAGTCATTTGGTCTATCATATAGCTGAACAGAATAAACTATGGTTGGCGTTTTGGGATTGGGTGACCTACCGGTAACCTACTGTTGTACATTGTAATCTGGGTGACGGGATGTTCAAGCACCATGCGTTTGTAAGATTTCGCCAAGCTTGGAACACGAAGGGAACAGAATGGAGACTTATGTTAGTATTTCGTATACTGTCATCAGGCGTAAACGTAAAACATGCAGGTTACAAATGACAGACGATTAGAGACAGACAGGAAGTGCAAATGCATACATTCGCCTAAAGTGTTTTGTCACCAACAAAACAGCAACCGGAAGGATGGTTTCAAACGCTTTTGTGTATACGTTTTCTGCCCGTCCACTTGCAGTCCCAGCGACATTTACATAAACAGAACAGATCGATAAATATCTTGGCGAGTAGCAGAACACTTCCCAAAATGGTTAAAACAACTGATGATAAAACAGTATCAAATCGGGGTGAAGTTACTGGCGTTGTGATTAATACGCTAGTCTCTCAAACATGAAGTTCAGAGTGCGAATTCAGGCTCGGACAAGGATGATGAACTCTAATAAGAGCGAAACTCAAATCTATTGCTTCCTTATGAAGTGGGCTGGCTAAAAGGCTTATCTAGATGCAATGACTGTGATCGACCGTGGGTGGTGTTCATTTTGAAATATCAGACCAGTTAATCCGTTGCCCGAAGCTCTACATCGTCGACTACTAAACCACTCATGACTCATTCATAATACCGCTGCGCAATCAGAACTCCAGTTTATTGGTCTTTATCGAACCTAAGTTGATTACACCCCACCACCCAACAAAAATGGTATGAACAACCCAACAAGTTACTGTAGAGTTGATGACACAATAGTCGCTGTAAATGTATGCATATTCATCTCTTATCTGTCTCTATTTGTACATCATATATAACCCGAATGTTTAAGACTGATGAAAGTAAACGGACTGTTAACAAATCGCAACATATCTAATCTTTCAGCTCTGTTGAGGCTGCTAAAAGGAACCTAACACTTCAAATGTACTTCACGTAGATGCTTGAGTTGTGTCGGCTATCTGTCCTTTGTCTAACTACAGACGTCCGAAACCAGCTGCCATACTTCCTCATTACTGTTTTGGTTGTGTCAATGGACATAAATGATGTCGCAGAAGCTACCTTCACGTGAACATGATCCGATGTCATGAAACATTCGGTGCTCTGCATCGCTTGTCATAAGGCTAACTATTCTGTGCAGTTTATTTATTAAACCATGAATCAAGGTCGAACGTCATTTTGTATGATATCCGAGACACGATGAAGTTTAGTGGGATATAGCTCCTTAAGCAACAACCACTGCCACAGACAAAATCCTTTAGCTGTCTGATTGGCTTCCGCCCATCCAGCAGTTTCATTTAGCTGAGAGCAGTCTGAGTGTTTGCTGGTCTACCAGGTATGCGATTGGTTGACATACGTAAAACATTACGTAACGGACTAGACAGTACCAGGTGACTGAAGCTCCGATAACCTCAGTGACCCTGAGATAGCTTACCACCGAAACATTAACGGATGTAATTTGGTAGTACTATTAGATTAGTTGTCCCATTCATTAATTGATTACCGATCCTTTCAGTAGCAGTAGCTGTCAACTACAGACACACTCTTGTTGCTTTCCTTATGTGGGGGCCACTTTACACAGCGACGACATTGTACACACACTTCTGACTGTTGACGTGGTGTCACTTTGTTAGTACCGGTGAGTATACACTCTTGTGGCACAATACAAGGATTGGTTCACAGCACTCGACCCGCATAGAACAGACAAGCATATTGTGGTTTTGTGAGCAAACGGATGGGCAGAAATAGCCGGCGAGAAGTAGCCATAAAAAGCGATTGAATCATTCTTGAATCGTCCAAATAACCTGTACTGATTATTTTATAATGGATGATCAACTGAATTTCACACTGGGCTGTATGTCCTATAGTAATTCGCTTGGTTGATTACTATAATTCGAAATAATGTACACAATTGGATTTGAAAAGAATTAGTATAGCAGCCAACATAAATCTGTACATTTACACAGGAATACTGGGTTTGTTCTTCCTTGATGAGGATTACAGTTCTACGGTTTCGTTGCATGTTGCTATAATGTTCTGCCTTGTCGTTTAAGTATTAATCTCAGATGAACTAGTGTGTTGCACTTCCGTGGTCCTTTGAATTGTTCAGTTTCTATGATCCCATAGGTGTTCTGTGGGATTACGATTGGATGATTGAACAGACCAAAGTAAGCTATCATAATATCCTCAGCAAAGCTGTTAAATTACCCTATCTTTAACAATAACTACTGTACAAACAAACCACCAACAATCAACTTTTAGAGAGAAGAAAACGGACAAATGTTATTGGAGAGTGTGGAACGATATCATCCGTCTGATCGCTCTATAACCAAACGATAGATGGTATGTAAACGCCGAGTAGTTAGAGAACCGAATGTGTCATCGTTAAATTAGCATTGCAGTTGGTTGGCGGAGTCATTAGTGGTCTGAACGTGAACTAATCGTTATGTGATTGAGCTCCATGTGAATATCACTGTAAATCGCATTTGCTTGTTCAGCTTCACGACACGAAGAGGCGAGGTGACCAACATGGAAAACAGGAAATCTCAGCTATCCGATAGATGCAGCTAGCTTCAAGAGGATATCATCGAAAGATTCCATCGGTTTACAGATGTCACACGCTATCGGAGAGACTGTACTTTGTGTATTATTCATGTTAATTGGAGTACACGGAGAGCAGTCTAACTAACATAAAAACAATGAACTTCTGATGCAGAAAAAAGTGTTTCAAGATTCACATCATCACTTAAACAGTTAAGGAGTATGCAATGGGTTGTTAAGCAAATCTCTGTGACTGAAGTACAAAGACATGACTGAAATCACTTTGTAAAATCGGCTGCAGATACCAGATAACTTATTAAGGGCTAAAAATTAACGCGTCTAAAATTCATGATTTCGTTTGGTTTGGTCATGAGGAATACTAATTTGAATGAAATATGCTTAACTGAGTGCACAAACGATAAACGTTTACTGGTCGGATGATAGGCAGTTTCGGTCTCTGATGTAGACAAACTGACCAGAGGAGATAGTAATTGAGCACATATTTTGATGACCTTCAATTAGTTGACTTGGCACAGCACCATAATCTTTCAACACGCCTCACTTCACAAGTCTTATATCATTAGGGAGTGGCTAAGTCTTTGAATGGAACAATGTCATAAACTGACCAAACTGCACAGACGTGATCTCAGTCCCAGAGAAGATCTGTGGGACACACTAATTTGACAAACACGCTAGGATGTACAGTTTGACAGACGAACTGACAGTTGGTTTGAAGAGAGTTTGGAAGCTGTTCAGTTTCGATTTATTGTAATGTCTCTATGTAAGCTTACTAAACCGATGTGGCAGTGTTGAAGTTAAATAACACAAACACGTCGTACTAAATCTCCACGGAATCAAGACAGAGTTGGTGACTGTAAACTTTTACTACAGATACTTAAAAATATATATTTTTGCGCATAATTTATTTTACATAAAGATTATTGATGTAAAATTCATTCCACTACTTTATTTATACCAGTTGCTTGTTTGTCGCAGAGACCAGTTATTTAAAAAAAAGAATACGATCGTTAAAAGATGTGGTAGCCGTAGAATTTTTTTCAAATGAATGTATCTGCAGTGAGTGTATGTTCTGGTTTCATTGGTTTGAAAGTAGAATTCTTGCTATCTGGATGAAGGCGACAGACTAGCTGAAATCAGCCACTGAGCGCTGTTTACTTCAATCAATGACAGATTCCCAATTGTGAGGGCTGAAGATGAACAACGATCCATTCGGTTTTGTTGCATCCTGAAATCCAGTTCAATTCTAGACTCAGTCATTCGTTCAAAGTGGTACTTCTTTCACTAGTGTGCAAAGTAACTGATTGTATTTCTCAAACCCAAAGAACGGTGGGTACTATGACTATTTCAAGTTGAACATCACCCACGACTGATCGCAGCTGTCGCAGGTGAACTTGAAATAAACCAAATCCCCGACTACTCATCAGTAACCATGACTAGTGTCGATATACGCACTGACCGATCAAAGTTGAACATTTCTCTTATTTGACAGTATTTCATAAGGCCGTGTGAAGATGATCCACTAGTTTGATATACGTACATGCAGCATATGACCTTGTTTTGTTTTAGTCAGTGTCTAATTGCGAATCTGTATTCAACGTCTAGTTTTGATTATATTAAATTTCAGGTGCAGATAGAAGCAGAGCAGTCTTTCAAATCAGTTATCTTCGAGACGAGCTGTGCCAATCTAGAAAGATACACCCAATTAGTATCAAACCCTATAGGCCTAGTTATATAGTGGGCAAGGGTTTAGATTAGTTACAGGATGATTACAAGTTCCAATTTTCGATTTACAATCGGTAGCTAAGGCTGGAACCGATTATAGTAGAATGCTAGTTTGTAATGTTTATCAAATACCATGTCAGAGTTGACCATTTTTGGCGATTGTGAACTTTTAGTCCCGGTGGATTGTTTGCTGTCCAGGATCTAGACTGCGAACCACACGTGTGTGAATTATGAGTTGACTCCCCGTTTGTTCGATCGTCTGTGCAACTTGTTGTCACACATTGATACTTTAAGGAAGGTAGTCGGCTAGCAACTGAAGCCCCCCCCCCCCTAGACCTATATTGACGGATGACCCAAGTTGCTTGATAGCTGTGGCACAAACACATCACGTCCACTCCACCTACAATATTCCCTCACTTAGGATATCATACTGATAGCTAATTGGTTCTTTTGTGGTGGATAGCAATGTAACAAAACTAGCTGTTTTCCAGCCGTCATCTCAAGAACGTTAGTAGTGGTGTGCATGTTTGGTGTCCATATGCTGGTCCGAAAATTAACTAAGTTGAATGGACAGAGAAAAAACACGTGTGTCAGTTACCACGCTATGCAAGCACGGAAAACAAGAGGTGTTGTTATTTGTGCTGTTATCGAAAGCTAAGGTTAGAGATTGTCAAAAAACAGCCTTGTTCACTGTTCATGTACTTAGTTGCACAGCTTACAGTCTCTCCTCATGTGCGCACGGCTGATGATGGTGGTGAGGAGAAGATGGTTACTACACTTGTATGTGTCATGTTAAAATATTCTGGGGTGGTAACAACTGGCCGAGGGACAAGGTAGGTGAGCCATCCGTCACCTAGCCAGCATTGGCGCTGTGATTACAGCGCCCTGACTTCATAAACATGTATACAACTTCTGGCATAAAATATGAGACCATGTTAGTCGTCAAGTGGCCACCGGGACGGTGGCAAACTTCGTGAGAGTTGTCCTAACTCAACGACAACGTGTGATGACGATTAAAACAGCAGAGAAGACCACCGATGTCACGTGCGCGCTCAAATTCTCAGTGGTCTTCTTGCCCATATCTCTTCGTGTTGTCTTAAGAGTCAGGATACAATCTGAGCACGTACTCACAGATCCCAGTTTAAGTCCGTTAGGACTGTGGAAACCCGCTAACTGACTTCCAGTACTTGCTTGAAATGAAGTAAACTACTCCTACGACGGTTGTTGATCAAAGTGCAGGAATTTAGATTATTTCAAACTGAATACCACTCACACTTCGTTGCTGTCTGAGTACACGGATAAATCTTTCGATTCGCTTGAATCGAGAGGAAGCACTAAACTCGAGGTTCGTTACTTATCAGTGGTGCATATCCTAGTCTGGACTGGGATTCGCACTTCAGCCCTGGTGCTTATCAGACTAACGTGTTAACTACAAAGGCAGCAACCTCACAATAGGCATGACGGAATAATCATATCCGGATGACGGACCGTAAACTTGAGTGAACGGTATTCTGGTTGTTTGATCGTTTCGAAGAGAGACTAAACAGAATCACTCTGTTCTATCTAATCCATACCCCCCATTGATTAATACTACGCAGTCAGGTTGAAGTTACTGACAAATGAACCGGACAAAAATATGAACCAGTAATGAACGACAGTAAGAACGAAACTCCAGTCTAGCACTTCTTTTTTTCAAAGTGGAACAGCCGAAAGGCTTATTTGAATGTGAAGGCTCGGAGCGATTGTGAGTTGTTTTCACTTAGAACCACGTCAGTTGTCCTATACTTTAACAAGAGGTTTAAGTGCTGACTTGATCATACTTAGGAGGGTTGACTGCTGTAGGCATGAATACTCAAGTGACAATCCGGACTGTTTCGCTGTCACACGTTTGAGTAATCTGACATTCTACTCATGAGTAATAATATGTGAATTAGACGCAGCATATGAGTTGATTTCGTTTTGATGTAAACTAGATGAACGACTAGTTGCTTACACAAGTTACTGGCAAACAATGCACACTGTCAATCTAATAACTAACAGGGACTGAGTGATATCGACAGTCGATAGGTTGATTCAGTAGGATGTACAGTTATACCAGTCAAGGATAGGGTCACGCCGGGACAAGGGTAATCATTACGCATAACAGATACGCAAATGAGCGATGTAAGCTGAACGAACGGTGCGGGCACACATTTACGATTTCAGGGATAGAAGTTACTTGATATAAAATGTTTAACCATTTTTTACAAAACTAAAAATAACTCATAACATTCAACTACCGGCACAATTAAGCATTTTCGTAATAAATGAAACGGCTAACGTAATTTCAACAAGGAGTGATTGAAGACTACTAATTTGTTGAATTACACCAAATAGAATAACATCCTCATATCATCCTTATGCGATGGTTTTGTATACTCCATCTCATTGTTAAATGAATATGTCATCTAGCTATGTAGACATCTCAATCCAGGTTTGAGTATAGCCTTTTGAATGGCTTTATTGTTGATTGTCTACTTAGGCACACGTACCAGATATTGTCTGAGCACAGCCTATTCATAGACCGTATGTAGTTTCGTTTCAGTGGAAGCTCCCTTTGGACTCAAGGATCATAGCTTGTTGAATTTGATAGAGGTAGTGGTTTGTGAGTGTAAGTTAGTCGTCGAAATACTGAACAGTGCATCAAGTTTTGTCTATCTTCTATGTTTGCTCAGCTCAAATCTGAAAGGCTTTGAACGGTGTATTG
>JTDE01000031.1:419371-430044 GCA_014338405.1 Paragonimus skrjabini miyazakii
CGGGTGTTCGTGATAGCCAGCTCGTGAGTAGCACACAGGCGGAGCAGACGATCACCGGAGGAGCTTTCCTAGTGAAGGTTAGATTCACTGGTTAACAGTTAGATCTTCTGACTTGACAGGCAATGTTGTTACGAGCGAAGAACAAGTATGGCATTAGGGTATTTTATTTAGTTGGTCAGCAAAAGTAGGGAACGCTTTAAAAACATAACAAAAGTATACACCCATTCACGCACTATGAGAAAGCCCAGGTATGCAGGTATCAAAACATTTTTTTGCTGGATTGCTCTCCAACGTTCCTTCTTGTGTTTCCCCTTGACTACAATAAGTGCGTTCGGCTGGCTACTCATGAGCGAGACAGTTTGATACTTCACCTTCAACCAATCAGTGTTACAACGTGAAAGGCCTATCTAGATAACATTACAGTATTTCACTTTTAATCATCAGAATTTCGCTTACCCGCTTTCAATCACCCGTATAGCAGCTGCTTTGGAATAAGATCACCAGCCAATCTACGGAGCTAATTGAGCATCGGTATCACTTCTATCGCGTCCATGTCCGCTCGCCGCGATATCTCAGTATTCGCAACTAGGTCCAATTACCGTGTATCCAAGATGAGTCTTTGACACTGCAGATGTAAACGTTTCAGATAGCGCACTGAACTATCACACTGAAATACTATATACAAACCGCATTCGTTTGCGAGTAGCGCTCAAATCATCTGTGGTTCTAGTCCTGGCTATGGCAAAAATATGCACTACTGACACGATATAGCAAGAGCGAAACTTGAGTATAGTGATCCTTTTCGGAAAAGACTGACTAGAAAATCTATGGGAACGTGATAGCTGCGATCAATTATAAGAGATACTGAACTCTTACAAGTTTTGATAGGCTTATTACAGAACACGTTGGTTCATTGTTCGTAGATGAGTTTTATGAATGTACTGTGTGAGTTGAGTTGAAAACTAACTGGTGATTAGAACAGATCAACCGTAATTAATTGATCGACTTCAACCTGTGAAAAAATGCAATGCAGCAGCTGTGGAACGCAACTCCTACGTTTTCCTGTCAACCCAACGACTGTGTTCCCATGGTTCAGTACAATGGTTCCCGGACTTTTTCAGCTTACTATCCTTTATGTTTCCTGAACACAAAGTCATGCCGCACTAGGTCAGCGCGTGTTGATCGGATATTAAAATTAGTACACTGACGAGTTAACATATTATTTGGTATATTACTCAGTATGAATCTATAGTTAAGTTCATATCAGAAAGCTGAAGAGCCCATCCCCCTTACGTCCTTCCATTCAATCTCACATTGTCACTCTTTACGTTCTTGTATCATCCCCAAGGATGGATACTTCCTAGTTTCAGAAATATCGGTCACTTGGATGGATGTCTGAACCACTTACACTGCTCTCCACCATTTCGCTGCTGGCTACTAACGTCAAGGGTTTCAGTGAATAGCACGGTGAGGATGAATGATAACACCTTAATACTCATCAATAATGAGGCGGAGACACTGAAGTAACCGGAGAAAAATACAAGGAAGAACATTGGAACGCATCTCGGCAAGAAGTGGTGTTTCCCCTAGATGAACTTGCCACTGTCAACGATGACGTCCCGGGATTAGTGTTGTGTGCACTTGAGTGTTTTTGTTTGAGATAGTGTTGAAGCATATACCCAGTGTGTTGATTGTCTAAATTAGCAATCTTTGTGCCGCCGCGTTCATGGCTCATAACGCTAGTACAGAAAATTAAGGACAGATACAACATGCAACTGAGTATGGCCCCATTACAGACCTGGAGATAATACTTATATGTCACTATCCATCACCAGTGTAACAATAAATTGTGTTTGATAGGTTGAACCGATGCATCTCTTTCTCTGTCTTAATCGAACAAACGAAGCAATTATGGACGCGGGCTGGAGGAATATCGGCTAGGGAAGAGGTGTCGACGAGATTACCATAGTTTCAGATAACATGAGATCTATTCATTTGGAGGCTCTGGGTCATATCCACGTAGTGATGAAATCTGAGTGATTTTGACCAGGATTGGTCTTGCCCAAAGCGGAAGTTATAAGCCTCCCTATGTATGAAACCGGTCTTAGGAGAAATCGACACACTTTTTAGTAGATGTTAGTGACTTGACACTCTCATGTCCTACTCGGTACAAACTACGTTTCCAGGTGGTTCAATGGTGGACATACAAACATTTCCATGTGAACCGAATTGGTAGGTGAGCTTTACTCCAACTACCAGTGAAATCACAGTTCAGTGGCTAATGAGTATGAAATCTTTTTTAGGATAACATGTTTGGTTAGATAATCATCTGTTCCACGTTATGGATAGATGAACAAGGTATACCATAAATTGAACGATTGTAATCTTTTTAACAGATGTCAGCTTTTAATTCACCAACCGTTGGCAATCACTTTTTTGGTTACCGTACAACCGTCTGAAAACTAATGATGTGAAGATTGTGCGGAGTCTGACCGCGCTAACTGGAGTCATGAACAGCTTAGATTATCCTGAATAGACCTAGCAAAACCGTGTGATCACGGTAAATAACAGGCAGTTACCAGTACACAAATCGAACTCGGTCCTGGAGCTCAGTGTGACTACGTTCCGTGACGACAAAGCCAAGGTGGCTGTTTCCAGTAACAGGACAGTTGAAGTGATGGAGGTCACGGTGGCGAGGTTAGAGAGCACAAGACTCACTTCTACATCACAGCCATTAAGTCAGTTATGCGCAATATGAATCTGTGTTCACCATTCTTCGCGGGAAGCTATTCTTCGACGGAGATTGCCTACCAGGATGTTCTCGATCTTTATCAGTAGAAAATGTTAGGCTATCTGGAATCGTGATAATTCGATAAAAAACATTTGGGGTCGATTGCCAACGTTATGGCCCCTCTTATTATCCCAAGGCAAACATAAACTCTGGAGAGTACTCTATACACAAGTGAATATCCCAATCACTCGGGTGCTAGTTTATGACTGGATCGTTTGTCAAAGTTTGTTTGTGTATAACTAAGGTTATCCACACATTCTCCCATACGAATTCTTCCAACATTGGAACGATTATCTGAACCACTTAAGATAACGGGTTATATCATTAATACACAATATATTGTTTCAAATAATCCTAATCTGATAAGACTTTCACCATCTAGCGGTTGTTTATGCTTACTTGTATTGTGTCTAAAGGTTATACAACATACTTTCGGAAACAAAATGTTGAAGCATTAGTGTACTTTGTATGTTGTGTCTAGAATGAGACAAGAGACGCCAAAGGAAAAGAATTCACCACAATTCGGCAACAGAAGAGATAAACGAATATAAGCCCAAAAGTCAAAATGAACCATGACCATAGCTAACATGACCAAATGGCAAAATAGCACACGGATAGTGCTTTGTATTGTGTTCCCCTTTGAAAGAATGCTATTCCCAGTGTTACGTGACCAACATGAACGGGTTGCATGGTTTCCGGCTGTGTATTATTTTGGAAAACGCTCCGAAAACGAGTATGGAGGTTGTTCTGCTTGTAAACATATGGAGCTTGGAGTCATAGTAACATGTATACCTAGACAAGCTCAAGCTTAACTAGAGGTTCGTAATGGTGTACGCATCACTTGGCTAAGTAGTAGACAGATAGGTGTTCCCGAGTCAAAGCAAACTATTATTGACCATTCTGACGAAATCGATAGTTTTGTACCATACACACAACACGAATAGCCGGGAGTACGAACACCTAACAGAGGAAAATCACAACAGTCTTACAAAGGAGAAAGACAAGAACCAACCTGAATTTAAGGGACACAGTTTTAGCCAGCTGATGCAACTAAACCACACAATAGTAGCGCACGGTTATCGGTTTGCAATACAATTCCGTCTGAACGGTCACCACATTTAGGTACATATGGACTCATCGGTACAACTAACCGTGAACGAACTGAAGGGAATTGGAAGGTGAATGTACTAATCAATATATCAGTCAGAACAGCTATTCAAAGTGGCTCGCAGACAAAAGGTACGGCAAGGTAAATAAGTTTGACAGGTAAACTTTAAAGAACGTCAAAAACATCATATCAATCGTGGACCAGAAATACTCAGCAAATCATACTCATAACGCACGTAAACGAACAAACAAATAATCTGCGGGTTTAGCGGTAGACTAACCAAGTAGTAGAACTTCCATTAAAGACAAACAGTTGATCAAGTATTACAGTGCAAAACGTGAGGTCATTATGTACAGAAGTCCTTTTTTCCCCGTCAGAAGTCACGAATATTTATTAACTGTATTCAATAATAAACTACACAATTGCTCTGGACTGGTGACCAGACAAACCAGCCCGACTTGTTTTCTGGTATGGACAACTCATCATAGGACAATTCAGTCCCGTAACATTTTTTTAAGACTGAAACTAGCTAGGGATAATCCATCACAGACAAGTGAGAATTGAAAAGTAATTTGTCACTGAATACGTTTCTACAGCCAGTATGCGAATGTATATGTCGAGATACCGATATTACTTATTCGTTAGTTTACAGGAAACTTAACTGCAAAAATCCTGGGCTTCGACTGTATCCGAATCAGCGTCAGCAGCACTATGCCAAAACCAATTGTGCTACAAAACCACATCAGGAACTCATAAATTTCACATGTGTACTCATCTACTCACTTATCCGACCGAGTCATATGAATTGTATCAAACATTGGAAGGGAGGGGGTAGTTGGTTGGATAGCACTGTTTGTTCCGTACTGCAATGAATTAACAAATACTGTATTGACCAAATGACGATGTAGAACTCATAAAATTACAACCTTTTATTTGGTTATTAGTTCTGGTCTATTGGTTCTTACAAAAATGAATAAACGATGGACAATCTCTGTAGAACAAGGAAACGATGATTTGCTGTGTGTACTTAGATACACCAGTGTTAAAATGTAAGCATAATATGTTATCTGATTACTCAGGGCAGAGGAAGAATCAGGTGATTACGTGAGAACGAGTAGGAGTAGGAGATTTACAGGTATCCGAACAGGTCTGAAACTGTTGTATTGGCGAATTCCATCACGTCCTGTGCAGCCATACAATCGGAGGAGCAGAAGAATGAAAGAAAGAAGAGAAAACCGAGAGAAAATTCTTGTGCGTTGTTTCGAATGCATTACTAAATGCTGTTCAGAAGAACGGGGTGCTTGGACCTCTAGTATCTATACAATGAGTGATGCAGCTAGTCGATAGTGTAAAAGATCATGTTATCGGATACTGATCTGTTTGCTCTTATTCACCGAAACACATGCAAGACTGACTGAATTGGGCAGAACATCGTGTTACTCGGAGCGACTTTTGGCACACTTATCATAACTGATGAAAAGCGGTTAAACAAGGAAGGTCACAATAACTGGTCATTTCATTGATGGGATCTACTGACAAAACAAGATTACATAACTCTCCTCCATCACATGAACAGCTTGTTATTGGTTCGGTAGGAGTTGCTGCCGGAAAAAATAACGGATTTAGTATTACTGGGTAGAATACTGTCGTTAGTCTCCTACCTCAACACATTTGAGACACGCCTCTTATCTCCCACGATTCAGGTTCCCGGGGAAAGCTAGCAAGACATGATCTGGTCACATGAGATTAATCTTTCTGGTTCGTGCTTTTTATTTAAAAAAGGTCGAATGTTTCTGCTCACCAGGATTCAGTTCAGACACGGATCCCAATAGACTTTGTTGGGCGTGAATACAAGATCACAACCAAATGACTGAAGTTTTTATCTCACAGAGACGCTGAAAAACGTTCAGAAATGGAGCAGTAGTTAGAGAAACTTATTAAAAACCCTAGAGAGCAACAAGTTGAATAGTCCACCCTGAAAAAGAGACTAAAAACATATCAACCTCTGGGAACTCTAGTCCGAAAAACAACTTTCCAAATAGAAATTATAAATAATTAGCACACATTTTGACATTCTATGATTACTGTTGACTCAATGTTGATCTGATCATAAAAAAAATAATGTATCAAACGTTGTTTGACGCCTTTCTTATTTCATGAAAAAGTGAACTTTGCCATTATGATGCCAAAAAATGTATGACTTTTCAGTCATTTCGTGGACTGAAGATGGATAGTATCCAGTAGGATCCTTACCCGACATTCGTGCCATGACCAATCCAAATAGAATAAGTCATGAAAATTTGTATGCATACATTAACATAATAAGTTTCTAACCTGCGCATGTCTATGACTAAGTGAAGCTGAATTTGACCCTCGACGAAAGGAGAACCTTGGGTGTGTAGGCGGAATGTGGGGTAGAGAACGGGACAAATTTTAAGCTCGCTGAAAAGACATTGTGAACGGGAACGGTAATGATGACTATTTCATTTATGCTCATAAAGCGAGCTTGATTAAATAAAGAATTTTTATCGGCGGAGACTAATGAATGTATTTCGAAACATTCACATCTTAACATGCCAAAGTATTAAGTATTTTTATGTTGCACAATGACCTGGTTTTCGACACTAGTCCCGCAACGAACCACGTACAGTTTGGGAAGGAACGAGATTGAATATTAACCCGTAAATATGGGAATATATAATCAAGTTTGAACGGGGAAGTATAGTTACTTTGGGAGATTCACCAATGCACTTCAGACGAAGTTTAGTTCGACTCATATACCATATTATTCAGGAATTGTGCTCGCCAAAATCATATGAAGAAAATTCCGCATTTATTTTTCAAGCACTTTCACAAAACGGCTGTCCAACTTGCTTTAATTCGAAATGTACCGAAGAAGTGTTTAGACGATCATTTTCAGAAATAATAACCGTGAAACCTGCACAGTTATCATTGTTGCATTGCGTCCGCGTCAGTTCACCCTCAGCCAAAGTGGTAGAGGACCAGACCTGACATCGAGTTTTAACGGCGAATCAGACCGATGCAACGTCGAGTACAATCATTATGGTCAATAATGGTAAAAACTCGTAGAGATCAAGTTGAGCGATTCGGAGACACGGGGATGAATTACCTATCCAATGTTGTGAGTGCTAGGCGAGATGGCACACAAATAACAGCTACATGTAAGAGAAGAACATTGAAAATTTGACTTTTCATACGACGCAAAGTGGTTAGCCGGCAAAAAACGGTGATTTCATAAATGGGAAGTCCTAGTCGAAGAATAGCATTACATGAGGAGGGATAAATGACTACTGAATGTAGTGAATACGAGGGGAAGGAATTAAAACAACTCAACAATTGGTGGTATGGAGGACCGGTCTATTTCGTACTTTCCAATATTGTTGGCATAGGCCTTTTGGCTTTGATAAGTAGCAAATATGCCGATATCGCGTACCACCACTTCGTTTTCACGAAACATAGCCATGTCGCGCTTGATGAAGGAAGCTAGCCTTGGTACCTGCAGCTCTTCAAAGACTACGCAGTCATGCTTGGATGATACTTCCGCCAAGTCCTTGGTCACACGGCTGTGCCGAGCACAACGCATACCGTGTATGGTCTAACACGACTGAAACCTGAGAGTGAAGCTTTCTGACTGACCATAGCTTACACGTTAATCAACTGGGTAGTTACCTCAGCCGATTCAGGAATTCCGGATCTCGATCCGAAAAGGTTAACCTCAAAATTGGATGACACGAATGGAGATGCCTGGAACGCCACTTTCATGTAGAACATCTAAGGATTAGAGAGTGAATAACAAGCTATTTAATGGGGATCACAGCAGCTCAGAATATGGCAGAGTTTGTCCATCCAAACTGCTCCAGTTTCATCCGTGTTCATTGCCACGACCCCCTGAACGTATACCGAGAAATTAAATCCTAAATCACTGTGGTCATCACAACATACTCTTGGTTCAGAAAGTCTCTAATTGTCAAACATCCTTCGCAACATAAGCGAAAACTTACAATCAAGAAATTAATCTATGTTGCACGGCTGACGTACTTCCACATACATTGGCAGTAGTGCAGGGACATTCTTTTTGACGTCATTTCCCGCGCGGTACGTATACACGTTTCCACTTGTTGCTTTGGCTAATGGTCTTTTTGGAGTTAAGATCTACTCTAAAGATTCCACGCGTACGTGATAAAAATCTACTCGACTCACTGAGTATTACAGCGTGTTAGGAGACGCATCTCCTAACGAAGCAGCAAAGGTGATCGATCCGGCTTCGGGTTAATTGATATGTGATTTTAACTCACTCAGTCCATTAAGCTCAATTAGATTGCAGCTGCGCGATCGAACGCCTGTACATCATGTGAACTGTCCTCACGAGTGCATTTTCAAATGTCCCCCCACCCCTCTGTTGGACCTATAAATGTAGAGCCTCTGTGGCCTAATGGACTCGCCTCGTAATTTTCAAATAAACGCTGTTGCCGCACCTATTCTCCTTCTCGGTTCTGGGGGAAACGATTGAGCTCGTATTAAGGGGCGATCCAATACAGCGTACCACACTCAGGACATATTACCTAATAGTGACAGTATAAATTATACAACACTACTACTTCTGTTGCCAATACTACTGATATTTGAACAGAAATAGTAAATTCAATAGCAACTCCAACAAGGACAGGTTTTGGTATTCTTGTGAACTTGCCGACAATGGCTGAGCCATCCCGCTTCTTACTGGAATTCATTAATATGTTTTATATTGGATCTCACAGTTCTCCGATAGCCTCCTTTATCATCTCGAATTACTCTGTCCGTGAAAGTTATCTGACGTTGCGCTAATATCAACTAATGATTTCTCCCTTCCGTCTGCTTTTGTTATGGCATCTAATACGAAGCGAAAAACACTGAACTCACAGTGTCTTAGGTTTGGAACCTCCTGGGGGTCCCTACGACTACCACATTTTCCCCGTTCTTGAGTTCCGGCGCTCGAGCGCATACACAATGAAAGACATTCGTGGTGTCAGAAGTCAACATTTTATGAACCATTGTAGACACACTGTTACATGTCACCTGAGTTGTTGGTTGACAAAGAATACTCCCTACCACTTTGTTAATATACCCAACCTTTTCAGTACACGCCACAAAGAGTTTTCTGACCATCATGGAACAGAAATGAGTGGAGCTTGTTATTGAACGTTACGGTCTACTCAATCGAAAACAGAATCCACAAACACTGTCAAATAGCAATTGTACTAATAAATCTTCCACACACAATGGCTGACGTGACCGTAAATAGACTGTATCTATATTTCAGTCATTTTGATACGTATTCAGTACTAGGTAAACTGAAGAAGTTGAATACCGTTACTACACTTTGACCTCGTTCGTAGTTATCTTTAACCGATCACTTCTTTTTGTCATTCTCCGAGCTAGTTTTGTCTGTTAATTCTCGAAACACCGACGATGTCGTCGATCTGACTGTAGTGTGTTTGCTGCCAAAAAACTTGCCGTTTCTTCAGTTTGCGTTGGGTTTCTGTTAACACATAATTCAGTTGTGCTCACCTCTATATTGTCAACCAAGTTCACATCGTCGATGATGTTTTCGTTCGTCTAGATGCCTTACCGGTCGACTCAAGACAGTCACACAAACGAACCATCAGCGAACACATTGCTATAATAGACTGTCCACAACACGGGTAAGCAAAATGTTTTTGATTTTGACCCCCCTCTAAGATCAGATCAATATGTGTGACATCAGAAAAACAGAACCCATCAACAGCCCTCCTCGGGCCACTCATGTGAGATGATCATCACATTAATATTATAAGGAAAAGGGTTGATCTTTTTCTGACAGTTTCGCACTCAACGCACTGTGGATATCCCTTTTTTAATGGTGAATCTAAATTCAGGTCATTTTTGAAAGAAAGAAAAACTGCAATAGAGAAAAGTGATCAGAGTTCGAAAATTCATATATTTTGGTGCGATTGTTTATAAAAGAGACTAATCCGCGGTTCACTTTGACAAACGCGACTCAGTTTGTCTTCCAAGTCCGAACCGGAACAAGTTGAATTTTTGTTATCAGGTTGAAAAGTTAACTTTATAAAAATATATTCAGGCGAACAACGTGAATATCTTTTTCACGTCAGGCCAACACAAAATGTTTAGAAACATATTTTAAATGATCTAATACTTGACATCACTATGTTGTTAATCTCTGGTAAACATTAAGGAGTTTTCCACACTGAGGTTAATATGGTGATTTTCCATCCAGTTCGAGCGATTAGTGATCAAATCATGGCCTCGAAAAGATCGGGCAACCTGATTATTACTCACAAACGAAAGTACATGAGCGTTCACATATGATAATTCGGTCGTGCCTAATGTGAAGTCAATGGTGCAGTGGTAAACACGGTTGCCTCATGAACAGCGTGTCCGTGGTTCAAGTCCCGGCAGTGGCGAGGATATGCACTACTGACGAGCTCTAATGAGATCGAAACTCGAATCTAGTGCTTCTTTTCGAAAGGCACCGACAGGAAAGTCCACGGGAATGCGACAGCTGAGATCAATTGTGGGTGATGTTCAATCTTTATTTGTTTTATTGGCAAAATGATTGGACTTTAAATCTTGATCGGGATACACGTAGATACTATAGAAAAACCAGTTTGCCGTAAACACTGCGTTAGAATGCGGAGGAGGTACTCTAGGATGCTTGACGTTTTACCATTATCGATAGTCACGATGGCAACATATATAAGCCACAAAATTGGT
>JTDE01000031.1:434351-445881 GCA_014338405.1 Paragonimus skrjabini miyazakii
CAACTTGAAATTAACCAAATCCCCGACTACTCATCAGTAATCTAAAATACCGCTTAGCAGGTTTAATGAGATCGGAGATCTCGATCTGTCTAGGAAGTCCTAATTGCGGGGTTATCGACTGGAGTTAACAGACAGTAACTGTGTCTCCTATTGAGTCGATCGGGCAGTCATGGCATTACTCACAAGTGAAAGTGGTTGAGTGTTCACATATGATAATTCGGTCATGCCTAATGTGAGGTCAATGGTGCAGTGGTCAACACAGTTGCCTCACGAAAGCATTGCCGGAGTTCTAATCCTGGCTGTAGCAAGGATATACACTAATGACGAGCTCTAATGAGAGCGAAATTCGGAACTATTGCTTCTTTTCGAAAGAGGTTGGCTAAAAAGTTTACCTGAATGAGAAGGTTGTGATCAACTGTGAGTGATTTTCAACTTGAAATAAAAACAACTATCACTGTCATGTCGCTCATCAATTTTCAACCTGTAGTTCCATGTTTTCTTCAAAAACATTTCTCATTGAAGAATACAGAATAGTAGTAATAATGATATCAAGCACAGATGTGAAGAGCCATGTGGAACACCTTTGATTGGAAACTACTTTAGTGACTAATCGTTGAAGCAGCACAGTCTGTACAAGCACAAAAACGATTCTTACATAGTAAACACCATTCTGTTTAAAAACACCGCAAACCGTACTAGAGATGTGCAACCAGTTGTGTGGCCTATGAGTGTTTTTGCAGCACACATATATCTGGATTCAATGAGTGGCAGAATTTGAGCAAACTTGCTGGGTGCTGAAATTAACACTTCGGTGGATTTCGCCAACAATATAGACTATACCATATTTCGAATTGTACCGCGTTTTTAAGAGCGTGCCTCGTGAATGGGAAGAGTTTTCAACGTTGCTGCTCAGCATTCACATGAGTTTTGCAACCGTTATCCCCCGCAAGAAAAATCAATAATCCGGTACTGTTTTACAGCTTTGCTTTTGAAAATTATTTTTGAAACGTCTGAAGACGCTACTTGAACCCTTGACAATGCTGCTGTAGACTTAACTATACATTAAACTTTACCTGTTACATCTCGCACATTAAGAAAAACCAAAATGGAAAATTTTTGTGATACTCGTAAGTATTTTCATGATCTCCGGGCCGATCGAAGACCTCAGTTTACGCAGCTGTGGACTAGGACATCAATGAGCGAGTTCTGCCACACTCCAGTTCCACTGATTAATGGTCGCCCAGCTTTACGCAATCCATGAGCTTGTGTATGCTATATATATAAACGTGTTAGGATATCTGTTGAGATTGCGCCGGTCAAGAATGGTTTTCCGGCTCCAGCTGATACGTCTAATGCTGTTTTGCAAGTAGGTATGGAAAAGGGACGACTAACCACTGATCGAACTGGCTAAAAATAAGCTAAACAGTCGCTCCTGCGATTTTAAGATTTGACACTAGCACCGATTACACTACCGCTCACTCCCTTTGCATGCTCACGCTTGTATAGCTCTGTCCTCACCAGTCCACAAGGGTGATCATTGAGTATGTATCGGTTGCTAGGTCGTCAACAAGCTTAGTCGACCAAGTTAGTAACAACGTTGCGTTACCCCAGTTCTCTCTATGTACACAACTGTAAGATTTTGACAGTTTAAAGAACAGTTTTGTTAAGAGATCTTCGTATTTGCAGATAAACAACAGATTGTATTATTTTGTAGCCCTCGTGACGAATAAAGTGACACCACCCTATCCGTCCCACATGCGATGGCGTGTTCGAAACTTTTGAAGTCTATGTATACATATGTGTGTATGTGTACCAACTCGACTCAAAATCGAAAACAGTTTGACATATTTGAAGAATGATTGCCAGACCAACCGTGGGAACCGTGTATGCGATTGCTGGAAACTAGAACTGGTTTTCTTGAAAAACCCTTCAGCCTGGTTGCTTCAGTCTGAGAACAAAAATTGACAATAACAACAATAAGAAAGAGCTACGTCAACTGGACTCAACTGACCACTCTGTTGACTTTGTCATGAAGAGGTAGGTGACACAGGTTTATCATATAACTGCTACGTTAAAACTACACACTTCATCAAGGGTGTGAGCACACCTCATTTATGGACTTAATCGAGGTCTCAGTGAAGGGTTTGTAGTAAACTTTTGAGAACAGGTACTATGCAGTAGTGAGTGAACACTAAAATGAAACCAATGAGATCGAAATACTTTTTCGGCTGGTTTTATTTTTTCTCTCTGTTCATCGTACAAAAAATTAGAAAGCAGATTATACTTTTTTTCGTTATATCTAGTGTCTCGGTACCAAGTTCGAGTATTCCGATACTTCTGTCAGTTTATGATTACTCATGAAACTTCTCTAGTTTTGTTCCATGTCTCCAAATTAATGCACCTTAAGCAGGTTGCAGTGGAGTAACAGATTGGACGTGAGAGCGTCGCATTGGTGTGCCAAAATTGTGTAAAAGTGTAAACTTACAGGCTTTCTAACGGAGTCGATTCATGAAGCACCAATGGATCGTGATCTTTGTAATACATCGGAGAGATAAAGATATGAGGATTGACTCAGATGAAACATCCAACTCCACGTTAACAGACATGACCATGAGTATAATAATTGTCCGTTGACCAGATTCGAGTAGGGCACTTACTAGAGTAAGTTCATTCACATTGTTGGGATTTCAGTGCAAAATGAGGGACAGAGGAAGGAAACAGATATATGACATTGAGATCTTGGCTGTACGTGAGGACTTACACTAACAGACACCCCGTCTGAATCACGTCAACAAAAGCTCACTGTAAACAACTGAGGCATGGTTGTGTCCGTTAAAACTGGTGTGCGGTCTGTTTTGGATGCAGTTCTCCCCTTCGTTGACTCAATATGCTCACCGATGTCTGCTGATCCGAATCGGATATAAAGCCCGGTGATGTGCTGCTTAATATGAAACGTAGCTAATGAGTATAACCAGCGTGGAAACTAAAAGGCAGGTTTCAACTCATGAAAGACAAGTAGCCGGAGGTGACAGCTAGAAACGTATATGCGTACTGCGCGGGACTTGTCAACAAAGAGACCGGTGATGCGCTACTGTTAATGCATGAGGCAATAAGCCGTGCAACACAAAGTTCGCGTTCTTGACTTTGCATTTTCACACATGTTGTAATGGCTATCTGACAGTAAACAACTATCCTGGCGACTTGTTTTTGGCGGTCGAAACATCCGACCTCGTGATGAACCCAATGATATAGATCCCTTAGCTGCAACTCTTCGGAATGGAGACATTCGGGGTGTTCCTAGAGAAGTTCGAAGATGGTCGAAATCGAGATCGACCGTGGGAAGTTGGTTACCCTGCAGATACTGGTGAAGGGCAGGGTGTAAGCGGTGCTGACCGTGGTACAAAGACAGAGCGGGTTGTTGTGAAGGACGCACTAATGGTTGCGCTGGACAGCCCGATTTACCTTCAGCAGACGATGCGGCGATTCGAGACGGCCCAATTTTGATAAACAGTGAATCTCTCCGCACCCGTCGTCAATCGCTAAAGATTACTGGGATGGGGCACTACCAGAACTGAATTAAGAGGCAAGACGGGGCAGTTAATTGAAGATATCCCGATGGCTGTTTACGACTAAATCCACATTGCCTGTGTCATTTGACGGATGGACCTTGATGAACTAGAGAAAGTGATGTGGTTGTTAGAAGCTATCTGTAGCCATGGTGGGTGTAAAAATCAATATGGACAAAAAAACACTAGAAGGAATGCAGAAAGCAATAAAGCAGCGGATGTAGCTGCACTCAGAACAATATCATGGAAAACGATAAACAAGAAATCTGCTTCATCTGTGGTAGAAGGGAACACTAAGATTGGGAGTGTCTAATTCGACGGCTTAGGAGGTTTAAATATAGTGTTTCATGATTGTTCTTTTTGTTGGGGGGGGGGTTAGCTATTTACGGCAGCATTATAAAACAGTGGTAATAATGATGAGAAAATAGAACGATCAGTACGAGGTAACTTATTTCCTTGATCGATTGTAAAAGAAAACATATCATGGAACTTGTTGAAAACTTGCTATTTTCCGAAGCGACTGCAAAAGACTGTACTTGTAATATAAAGCAAACATTAGTTTTTATGGAGTTTACGTAGGTTATTTTTGAGACATGCAACAGCAGCAGAATGAAAAAAACATTTGGTTCCGAAGTTTTGGTTTTTCCACTTGTTGGCTCGGCTGAGTTTGCACTGTTTTTGTTTCAAGGCACGACACACTTAATCAACTATGGTGGCCTTGATAACAAATCCCGGTGTCAAGCCAGTGTTACCAGACTCAATCATTGCAATGAGACGTCTGCTTGTCCGAGTTGCCGACACCGATTGGCCGTGGCCTTCAGTGAATCCCTTGGCGACCTCGTTTTGATGAGTTCGACCAACCCATTCTCTTCACAGAACTGATATCTAGGAGGAGCTGGAGACTATAACCTGGTGATTGATGGTGTGAAAAACGCGGTGTGTGTGTTAGCATTTATATCCGAAAACAGGTTAATTGCGTGAACAACCGATCCTTGGGCGCGATTTTTTCGCTGCAGTAGATGTCTTGACTGTCCTGAAGTCTAAGCTGTTGACCACTTACGATTCCCTCACTTTGATGAAATAGCAAAGGCATAGCGCTAATCAACTAGGTGGGAAGCGAGACCTCCGTTTACACAGCCCCCTTGCTGCAGTCCACGTCTGATAAATACGCAAAGTTATTCACGAACGACGATGACCTGTACGGCTTCTGCAAATGGATTTTACCAGAAATACAAAAAACCGGGGCAGTCCGGCTGCATGGACATTGTAGAATACGGGTTTATCTCGAAGAAGAACTTACAAACCAAATAAGAGCATGATGAATGGTGACGTCATTGAAGAAAGCAGCACCCCGTGCAAATCGGGCAATACCACTGAAATACGGAAGAATGCGGTAACGTAGAACACACTTGTGTCAAGACCATCCATCGCTGCCATTTCTAATAAGTTGCAACAGGAGAAGCTTTTCATTCTATCGAATTTACGCTCCGGATACCTGCGGGTGGCAATCAAACCTACGAAACATGGAAAGAAAACGCATTCCAGTTCGATAAAAAAACAGAATCACTTCAAGCACATACTGTTCATTCCACAATTCTTGGATCATGGTTTCATTTGATCATTCATGCAGACTTGAAATATTATTTTGGGGCGAGAATCGACGTGAACGTTGAGGGTACCGTTATCCGTGAAATCCACGTCTTAAATCGTTGCACTCTGCTAGGTCAGTAAAATAAGAAGTACATCAGGAGGTAGTCATCAATAGGTTCATAAAGAAAAACTGCCTCCAAAAACTCTTGTTGAAATTACCTGATTGCAAAGTGTTATAAATATGTGACATTCGATTATGCAGGTGGAATATTGCTTACATTTCGCCACATCTTTCCAATTCAGATAAACTTTCTAGTCAGCCTGTGTCGAAATGAAGCACTAGACTCGAATTTCACCCGTGTTGGAAATCGTCAATGGTGTGTACAGTCGTCACGACCGGAAGTTGAACTTCGAGCAGGTTGTCATGAGGCAACCGTGTTAACCACTGCACCATTGACTTCACAGTAGTCACGACAAACTTTGCGTGTGTGTGAAATATTTATTCCTTAGTACTGCTCAGGTTGCACGATTATCCCTACAGCTCAAATCGATAGCTCCGAGATCAGAACTTTCCGATTGTCTAACAATTAGGCACTCAGGACTAAAATCTGGAGTCCACACGATTCCACGGGAATCCCATCTGAATGGCTTGCCTGAAAACAGGTCTACTAACTGAGTTTGGTTAGCGAACGGCTCCAACATACGGCTGTCATCAGAGTCGGGCTACCTGACACGAAGAAGTACGCTAATTTCAGAGCAGATCGCTCGGCTCAAGCGACCCAGTATTTTGGCTCCGATGGTCTGCGACTGAAAGCACCTGGCTAGAGACAAATATTACAACGTTCAGAAGACAACAGAGGACTGATTAGCAGTATGTATCAGTGAGTGCAAATGTATAAAGTAAGCATATGATATTCCTTTAGTGCAGTGTGTTATCATGATGATTTGTACATCAAATGACAGATAACAAAAAGCTGCATTAAGGAACGAAACAAATCTTACTTACTAGTGTAAGAACGACTGAAAACTAAATCCTTCACATAGGAGTTGACGAATATCCTGCAAAGTTCTACCGCATCATTTACTGAGTGTGAGGTGAAATCTATACAGCCGTGCTGCGAAAAAGTTAGGCGACACATAACGCTTCTCAGATTTGTGGTTTCGTTACTGAGCCATATCTGTTACACGTCAATATATTCACATGTCTGTTGTTTCATGAGAAATAGTGATGAATCCATTAGAATATGCATGATAAGAAGGACTACATTTGATCCTGTCTAAGGATAACCAACTAGTGATATATATATATACTCGTTTCTGCACCCTAAAGATCATTAGTGAGTAATATGCATAGGTTATTGGGTCCCACTAGCAGGAAATGGTTACTTCTTCGTGATATGCAACCTGAGAGAAATATAAATAAGGGTCAGTTAGAAATCATCGATTCCTAAGGACCTAGTAAACAGCAGGTTATTGATAAACCAAAAGCTGAATACTCATCAGTACTCTTAAATGCTGCCCAACAGATTAAATGAAACCATGGGCCAGATCCGGCTCACAAACTGTATCCCTTTGGATATGGGTAAGAGTTAACAGACAATACTTGCGTGTACTATCGAGACAATCGGGTAACCTGATTGTCACTCAAAAGTGAATGTTGTTGACTGATCATATGCGAGTGTGAGACTGATGGCATAGTGGTCAACGTGAGGACAGAGTTCACATCCCTTTTGTGTAACAATATGTAACATCGATGAGCTCTAACAAGAGCGAAGCTCGAACTCAGTGTTCTTTTTCGAAAAGGGTGGGCTGAAAAGCCTACGTGAATCTGAAAACTACGATCAAGTGCGAGTGTTCAATTTGAATCAACCGAATCTCGATTATTCATTCGTAATGAGTACAGTTGTCTGCACCACAACGTTGAGGTGAACATAATTGGTAATCTTTCACGAATAATTGCGATATACCGGCGGTTATCATTGCCAACTAACTGACAGACGTTGTAACACTCCACTTCAAGTTCCAATACCCTCTCGGTCATTCGCTGTCAACTGACTGAGATAATGCAAAACTATAATCTATTCGATAAGGTAAGTAATATTCGTTTGCATGACACAACAATGTTCAGGCAAGTCGAAATGCTCTCACCAATGATATCCAGTAGTTGCTGGAAAGTGTGAATGAGATTGTCGAGTCTATTTGATAAATCTTGTCTCCGAATATGATCATTTGTCAATTGTGTTGTGACCTGGTTGCCTTCGAACTTGACAAGTTATGTCCTCACAGCACGTTTAGTGTGATTGTCGTTTTCATGCTATTCATCCTTGTTCTAACATTAACTGTGAAAACCAAAGGTCACCTCCTAAACAGCGCACATTCAATATGACACAACTCTTATCTGTTCGTAACTGATAGACGCACTCTCTTTTCAACCGGGTCTGATACATCTGAGGGTAAGAATTGGTAGTCTTTGTATATTCTTTATTCCTTGCCGCATACAATTTTAACTCATTTCATATGACTAATGGTTTTTCGGCAGTACTCAATCCGTAGATTACGCGACACACTGGCTGTAAATTCAACTCTGTGAGTGCACAGCTGACAATGTGACTTCTTTCATAAGAAACTTGGCCTTGAATGCAAGCCATCTTTTGGAGACAGCAATGGTTATTGCTTAGTGTAGATTATCAACTATGAACGGAATTAGGGATCAGTGAAACTATAAGTCTGTTCCGAGTCAGCGTCACTCTGAAGCATTTTGCATCGATCGATTTGTTGAACTGACAGACATTCGAGTTCATGTGCACTTGTGAAATAAGTACTGGTTAAAATGATAGTAGACCATAAGGGTGAAGGTTAGCTTTGAGACATAGTCAATGGTTTCAGCATTAAACCAAATTGCAAACACCATCGCTTGACAGTAATACAAAGGACTACTGTGTATTGCAAACATTATCCTACCTGGAATCAAGCGTTTTCATCTCTCCGTTGTATCTGTTCAACAGTATTTTGAGTTATTACTCAAGTACATCCTGACTACTCATCAGTAGTCTAGTATATTGCCCAGCAGATTTGATGAATTACTAATATAGTCTGACAGATTGGATGATTCAGAAGAGACCCTGTTGCGAAAAGTCTGGACGTTGGCTTGATTTCAATCAACGAAGAAGAAAAAACAGAAGAACAAGACGCGGCAATTGGTCTACCAGTTTAGCTACGAAGCCGCAGCGGAAGCGCAGAAATGTCATATTTGGACTCATTCACCCAACCCACAGCGTCATATGGAATCCACCGAATGATCCGTGAGATTGTCTGCCCAAGCAGGATTTCGCAGTCGGCTAAGACTAGAGTTCACCAATATCACTGATGAGCATAGTGGGATAGTGGAACTTAAGTGTGATCTATCCGTTCCCAATCTCTGTCGCACAACGCCATTATGATCTGCATGGGCTGGATGACTGGAGATATAGAGTAATGCCAGTAACTCCCGTGGCATCTTAAACTGAAATCGAATCACAAGAATGTGATATCGAGGCAATGTAATTTGAAAATACATTGCTGTGATGATCAGTTAGTATGATAAAAAACCAGCTCGGTTTGTACAATTTTTTGACGAAAGCATTTTACTACTAAAACAGTGTCAGTAGTTCTTACTATTAAATATGACGAAGCTCCAAATTTAGCATGTTTCACTTACCGCGAGGAAGTTGAGTTCAGTCACCTATTTATTTGAACAACTTAGGTAATGTACTTATTAATCACGTTGATCAACTGATTTTGCCAATGTGCACAATGGACAGCTTATAAGTAAATGTTTTCAGTCGTAACCCATGCCCCTCAACCCTCTGGGCTGCCGCATTCCAAATGAACCTCAATAAATTTATTTATCAAAGTACTACTTGTAATCAACCCCTTTGCCCAAAGTCTTAAGATAAAGCAGACCGTAGAATGTACCTATTTCTCACATTTTCAGAAGGTCAGGCTTTCCGCCGACTTGAGTGTAGTAACACAACAAATTGTAATCGCGTTGCAATTCATTTACAGTTATAAGGCAGTAGGAATACGCAGATTAAGGCCAGAGACCGATTAAGCTCAAGGTCGTCTTACTGAACAAATTGGCCAATCACAGAACGATGCCGGTTTTTAGTCATCGCTGGCGTATGCAGGTTATTAATGTGAAGTGGCAAGCAATCATTTCCACTAGCAGATTATGCTTAGTGTCTTATCGGTCTGCCAAATTTTGAAAATCCTTTCGAAAACCACTCTGCACTAATAATCGAAGACAACCACTTTCGATTGAACTTCAACGTACGTGAACAAAAAAAAAATGTTTTTAGCGATCCCTATCAATAGATAAATGAGTGACCACAAACTGGGTTTCCAGTGAACATTTACATGCAACTCGATTACATACTTCCTCAGTCAAATTCGTACATGCATATGTTTAACTCAGATGAGAGTTAATTTTGCAACTCTGTCAGATCGTTTTTTTGGTTAGACAGTATCTTGTTCACTGAGAATTAGAACGATCCCTTCTGATAAGTCATAAAGGTTTTTGAGTGTAATTTGTTTAAAGCAAACAAAATTTACAGTAAATTCTACCCTCCACATTCAGACAAGCTTTTCAGTCTCTTTAGAAAAGACACTATATTTGAGTATCTTCCTTGTCAGGACCAGTCAATAATTCACATATTTGCCATGACGGAGATGTTAACCCTGGCCACACTTTTAGTAGATAACCGTATTACCCAACGTACCATCAACCTTACATGAGGTACGACCAAATTATCACATGTTAACGTTCGTTCATATTCACTTCCGATTAATGCTCAGGTTGCCCGACCATCTATAGTTGAGACCCGGTAACTGTACTGTGACCCTATGACTAGGACCTGTTGTTCAGATTCAGCTCGTCAAACTCATCAAACACGTTGAGTAGCGTATGGTTTACTTAAAAGTATTTACAGATTTGACAGATACAAACCGAACACCACTCATATCGGACCACAGCTTTCAAATTTACGTAGACTTTGTAGCCAGCCCGTTTCGAGTTTCAATTCCCTTAGAACTCATCAGTAATGTTGAACAACTAAGCTGGTAAGTGAACACGGTGGTGTATGATATGAACACTTTCTGCAATATAATGTCATCGAATTCTATCAACTCCACGTGAACAGAACACTTGAACAGATTGAATATAAACCCAAAATCGTCATGATACCATCCGTTCATCAACTAACTACTTGCAGGCTTTTGCAACTTAAGTGAGTTTATCGTTCGCTGGCTAGTTGGCTTTTGTGAGACAAAACATATGAATAATCACACATCTTCAGGCAAGTGAAATGTAATTTATCAGTTTCGAGCTGGGTGCTTAGTTGCGTTTTTCCAAGCTGCTGTTAATGTCTGCATACGTGGGGGATTACGTCAAGTTTCTAGATTTATTTATTTATTGCTCACCTGTCCCGATTTGTTTATCCTACTACTACTGCTGCTACTACAAACCGACATCCCCCACCCCTCATCGCACGGTCGAAAAGAACGTGCTCCTCGCTGTTCGTGCATGCGTCGTACGAACACTTATAGACCCTTAATAAGCAACTGCGAGCTAACTAGTTAAGTTCGCTACTTTCCGCCGTTTTCCGGGACAACCCATGTGTGCGATGTGCATGAATGTGTATATGTGTAACGAACAGCCAGTCCAGCTCGAGAGAGGGGGAACTTCCAGAAATACCACATCGCCTAGGCTCATACCCACAAAACAAGTCGGTATACCATCAATAAACTGTTCACCCCATCCTCAACGCGGTCATCCTCAAATTCGTGACAAGCCCAGATTAAGATGTTGATGATGGTGATGATGAGACGGCTCCCATGTGCGTGATTTATGTATTCCCCGGTCCGAATGAATCCACACAATTGTTATGACGATGATACGAATGGGGTGCCATCTATGTTGTTTTGTGCACGTAGACCATGTTTGTCCGATCACAACCACTACCACTAACACACAAAAACTAACGTAAAAATGATCGGACAACCAAATCCGTCCACGAGTAAGGCTAACCAGACACAGTTTTCAACTTGTTTCACAAATCACCATTTTGCCCTCCAAGCGAAAAATTTGTTTGTGGAAGGTGGCTAGTGGATGCGAGTAGCCAGGTAAACCCACAATTGTGTCATGATTCAAATGCCTTTAACCTGCTTTGTACGAGCGGGGGTGTCTTTATAACTAAATGATTACCTGGGCATTTGCGTGTAAGTACGGGGGGGGGAGACCGCTAACTGGTAGTTCGAAAGTCGGTATTGTGTATGTAATACAATTCTTCACAGAAAATCGATGCACATATTTTTAGTTTACTGATGAGTAGTCGGGG
>JTDE01000031.1:453595-465260 GCA_014338405.1 Paragonimus skrjabini miyazakii
GGAATTCGGTTGCGCAACCCACAGTTGTGCGCTCAGAAGAAATTTGTACAGGCCCTACGGTTACCATGGCCTCCCGTGACTGACTGGACACCCCCGGTGGTCAATTTTGTCACCTAATTGCCCTCCAATTCACAATCTCTTGATGTAACTGTGTGACTAATTGCTTTTGATTTTGATCGCTTGACAACCATGATGATATAAAATGTTATGTAATTGGCCCGATGATGAATAACCGAAAACAGACTGTTCGCCAAAACACCCTTTTACTTCTAATGATAGCATACGCTAATGAAAGTTGTCAATACAGATTGACATTTTCGTAAATTATTGCAACCATCGTAGGGAGAAAATGCAAAACGTCTCCCGCGCCGGGAGTCGAACCCGGGCCGCCTGGGTGAAAGCCAGGAATCCTAACCGCTAGACCACGCGGGACCCGATTGAGTGACACATTGGAAATTATAGAAAGTTAAAGATAGCACAAAAAATCACTTTATAGGGTCGCAGTCCTTCTTGTCGAAGCCATTGGACACCTGAGCGCACGTCACCACAAATTACTCGCGCTGTATCACCTTCTGGTAGTATCACACTTAACTAATACGGTGCAAACCGGAAGAAATAAGATCAAAGAGGGCATAGGCAGAAGTCACTGTACAGCAGCTTGTCCTGATCAGTTAATCGGATGGTAGGTTAAGGCGAGAAGCGATATCTCTCGGAACCAAACGGTCACTGTTAGGAGGCGCATACCCTATCGAGACTAACACAATTAATTGCTCAACACCGTTTGATTCAGAGTCGGAGGTATCATAATCATCAAGATTGTGCAGACTTACAGATTGAATCTGACGCCGGTGTTTGAAGTGTGTGTGGAATATTTCGGTCCATATTTCCACAGGCAGATTCAGCTAGCAATTTTCATTGGCCAATCAATTTGCAGCTGTGCAAACAGACTTTTCTATTCTACTCTATTTAGACTGTCTTTCCGTTTGTTTTTTTGGCACCCCCCCGTCTAAACATCACGCTGCCAGATACGGCCTTTGCGGATGATTTATCCTCTGCTCTGAGTGACTTTTATTGCCATTATGTGCTGTATATATTGAGAGGCTCTGTCATCTAGTTTTGACTCATTCTGAATAAACATTTTGTGTTCATGTTTTCTGCTTTCCATAGTACGAATCAGGACTGTGATCCAGTGCGTGATTTTAGTGAGGGCGACCGAATAACACGATATAGGTTGGATTGCTAAGTCAACGTTAAGGAAACAGACGAAAACAAAATGAAGGGACTGAAGTAAGTCTAAAAAGATGGATGGATTGGGTGGGATAGGTTAACTAAATGCATCCAAATCTCGGTAGAGGACTCAGCGGAAACTCTTAACACAAATTAAACCAGAGCAAACTGAGGAACGTTAGAGAGATAGCATACAGTCTATATCCCAATACCTGAAGGTAAAGGTGTCCGACAGACGACCGTGAACTCCTAATTTGTAAGAATGAGTCTGTACGATTGCGAAACTGTTGACAACACTCAGTCAATTCAAAGCATCACTGACAGGTTCATATAGCGAATCAGTATCTACCATATGGTCATTAAACGCCAAATACTTCGAATGGATGCGCTACTAGTTAATCTGTCCAGGTGATTTAGACTAAACTAGCAATGGGTGCAAATGTTTTTAGTGGACGGGAATGAGATAAGGAATAACGAATACAATTGTGTACCATCCGTGTTAACATTACTACAAAGAACTAGTGGGTGAGAACAAGTGCGCGATGTCGAATGAACACTAAACAGTGCAACGGACACAATATGAATATGACACAATATGACACACACAATATGACACAATATGACACAATATGAATATGAATATGAATATGTAAGACCCGAATGGAAATGAACTCTCTACATAAAAGGAACGAGACAATGAAGACAAGTAATTTAAAATTAATGTCACGCAAGTAAGAAAGACAATATTGAACGCCAGCAGGCTGTTTTATTGGATAAGTATTGGATCGTATCTGCGGGTTGATTCCCAGTCCGAGAAGGAAAAGACATGAATGCTAAAATTTTTATCGGGCAATACACAAAAGCCAGACTACAGAGGCTCTGAATATATTCGGCAGATAATCACCATAGAGACGATCAGGACAGAGGACGAATCAACCGCAACGATTATATATGGCAGCCTGACATTTGAACGAATCGGTCTATGAGGGTGTTAACATGCAAAAGAGGAAACACGGCGGTTGTTTCCACCGCTGCAATCTGATTGGCTAATTGGGTTAGTACACAACCGATTATCCCACGTTGAACCTGCTTTAGAAAATGCGAATCGTAAAATTACCCTTCCCCCACAACACACAGCCGGCATTCGGATCTATCCATGGGTTTGCACAACTACAGAATGGATGATAGTGTGTAACGTGCGGTTGAAACCAACAAGCGCGCATGGATTGAATTTGAGTTGTGTAACGGAGCGTGCTGCTGTTTTGTTGGCGCCGCTTTAGTTTTCGTTTGTATAAGTCGTGTGCATGGCTTACTGGGCCTTTGGCTCATGTTTATTCATGTTTTTTCCTTTTACAGAGTTGTTGCTGGAACCCCTGATTCGGAAGTACGCTGTCCCCCCGGTGTCTCCACGTTGTCCCCAAGTTGGTCCGTAAGTGTTACGGATAATCAGAGTAGAAAGAGCCGGCTTGCATGTTACAAATGGCGATCTTGGATCGAGCGGCGTTGCACGATTTAGTTTACTTCGTTAAGAGATGCGCCTTCTAACAGTAAGCAAACAGTTCGGTAGAGTGGTGAAAACGAAAGATGACAAAGGTAGGTGAGCTGTCAAAATAAAGTCTTTTCCCTGCCAACAGAACAAGGGTAACGATTCACGTCTGATCGTTGAGTTACGTGTAGCCCAAAAACGTATCTCAAAAGTGGAAACAAGATTGGATCCAAAAATTTCTACGGTACTATTAAAGGAATGTATCAATACTTACAAAAGGCAAACCCCAATCGTTCGCGACGATAGTCTCGTCCAGCAAAATCAATAGTTCCTCAACAGGACAAGCAAGGTCAAAAGTGAGCCGTCACGTCGGCAGACCAGGACAAGAATGGCCACTCGCGCCGCGGACATTTAATGACACACTAGTTCAATAGAACAAAACGGGGTGGGTGAGGTAGTGGGGACAAGTGTCAGGTTAGTGGGAAAAAATAAGGAATGCAAACGATGGAGATGAATTTTCACAGTCGGTGGATAAACAAATTTACGCCAAGTATGCAGCGTTGCAAAAGGATTAGTGCTGCAGTGAACTAGGCAAAAAGTAATTTAACATCTTTGTTTGCAGTGTGAGTAGAGAAACTGGAGAATGGATAACCGGTACCTGAGTCTATTAGGAGGCGCATCTCCGAACGAAGCAGTCAAGATGTTTCGCGTAATAACGAACAGGTTAGTTTGGGGGTATCATCTGCGAAATTGTGCAAACCTATAGGTGGAATCAGCTGTTTGGAATGAAACTGAAATTTTTCGGTCCACACTGCTTGAGACGGATTCAGGGTCGGGTGGATGGGTATGTATTATTCTAATTAGCCGGTCAGACTGAGGTCTTGCGGTCGTACGCCTGAATGCTTCGGCGCCAACTGAACTGTTTTTTTCTTGTTTGATACCCTTACTACGTCATGCGTTCAAACACCACGATTAACATATATGGTCGTCCGGTCTGATTCGCCTGTGTCTTGGCTGCCTTGTATGGCAACTGTTTGCCATATATACTCAGAGCCCATGTGGTGTAGTTTTCGAATCGTTTCCAATAGCCTGTGGCGTTCACCTCTTTTTCTCGGGTGGCGATTCATGCCATACGGTTGAGCGGATAACATAAAAGATGATCCAACAGAACTCAGACATTCTCAGTAGAGTTCAATAACGTCAACTTGAGGACAAACTAACACAGCATTCAACGAAATCGACAACTTGAAATCAATAGATCAGAACCGAGTTCCACAAGAATAAGTGTAAAAAATAAAAATACGTTCACTTACCTGCTCTCAACGTATTTATCTTTGCTTCGTTAACGGTTCACTGATGATGTTCAAGTCCGAGAAATCAAACGCATCAATGACCTCCCAGATTAGAGTGTCACACGGTAGCTTCACCTCAACCTTCAGCTGTTCCTTATTTCACACTTGCATTAGAGACAACGTAATTGGTTCCTAGTTAACATTTAGTTGCACCCGCGAATCGTACTTCTTTAAGTCGCTCGGTTCATACATGTGTACTCTTGTTGCCCACCACAAATGTACATTCTGTGTATCATGACCACTAACACAACACCCAGATCGGGACGGTCTGGTGTTGCACAGTTATTTAGGATAAGTTAACATAGATAAGGTAGAGCTAGTCACCTGATGTATCAGTGCCACTGCACTTCTGAAAACGGAAATATGAGAAATATAACTCATATTACAAAGCTTACTTAACGTGACGGTTGGAAACACTAGCTCTCTTTTAACAGATTTTGGCGATTTCCATAAAGCGTTAGTAATTCTTAGCTCCATATTCAGTTGGAACAACGTGGCTGGTAGGTGTCTATCCACTTGATGTCGTTTTATGCAGATTCTGTTGTCGAGACAACACTCACACTCCACTATGCGATCGAAAAGCTTCACATTGCGTTAAACACATGGTTGATTGTACATGTACCGTTTGAAACATATCAAAAGCTGTCGATTTCTCGTAAACTTGTCATATTCAACCAGCCTAGGTATCTGTACCCTGATTTACTAACCGCAGGAAAATGGCTGTTCTACAAGGCACTTTTGTGAAGGTGGTACTTCTCACCTACGATTAATTAACTGGGACATTAGATTGTCAGTGATTCAAATAAGAACCATTTCACGAACGTTACCAATTTTTATGTGTAGAGGCCAATGTGATAGTCTTCGTAAAATTTACTAACTGACATGAAGGAACGCAATCCTTATCGAGTGGCTACTCGACTAATATAAATAGCTGTGGCCTAACACTAGCTACTTATGATATACGAAGGATACACAGTTGAAAATTGTAGTATATAATTGGAATAGGCATAATCGTGGAAATGATTAGAAATAGACAAACAAGGGAGACTCACGGACAAAATAAAATAATGAGCGGTTTGATAAAAGTACGGATAACAATACCCAGATGTACGCGATGTGTCGGTAATGTTGGTGAGGTTGATGCGATATGGAGCTGTGGTGTAGCGCACTTCCTCGTGTCCGTTGGCTTGTCGCGCTACTGTTGCGTTCACCGACTGGAAATTGTGTTGAGTTACGCGCCTACGAGCTTCGTCACATGCATATCTGAGCTTCGCATTCTTGTGGTTTAACCTGCATGAAATGACTGCGTGGGTGAGCCCGTGCGTCGTCGATGTCGTTGTAATAGCTACCATGTTAACAGAAAAGAACTCGCTGTCAGTCGGGGGACTGCAGCTGGGCGGAGGATAATGGAAACTGTGTCTACAGCCTGGACCGGGATTGTCGCATCACGCGTTAGTTAGGATGAGGAGAGCTACCATAGTCCCTGAATTGTGGGCCGGACAACACAATCCGAAGTCCAGACGAAGGGGCTTACCTAACGGGCATGCGCGCTAACCGAAACGCGTCAACGAACGGGCACAACACACCACCGAAACCACAGTCAGGTTAGCTGACTGTGCTTAGGGGTGGGGTGTATGTGCAGTCCCAGGGTAGTCGCCCGGTCCCATCAGACCAGTGTTTTGGCCACCACGGTCGATAACACGATCCATAACACATACGCCTCTGTAACCGTTTCAACGCTTGAAAGTTTGCTGGGCTGGGAGCCAGAGTGCGCCGGTGAGGGCAAGTGAACAGTGAACGTATGGTATTTCCATAACGAATTGTGCCATCACGATAGTTTTTTCATCAGTCGATAGATAATCAAAAGCTGCATTCATGAACGAAACAGATTTAGAAAGCACTACAAGACTGATCAGAACCTAACAATTTTTCCATGGAATCGGAGGCACATTATGCTGTTTTCAGGTTTATTGCGCCAGTTGTGGACGCTGACGTGGCGTTTTATGGCTATATTATCAGAGCGATAAGCGTCGCTTCGCATCTCTCAGTTTTGTGACCTCGTCATTCAGTCATGTCGTTCAATGTCTTGTCGGCATGCCTTATTTGACCATTTTATCCGTGCCACGATGAAGGCAATTTGTGTTATCGAGAACTACGTGGACAGCTCGCCTGAAAATGTTGTCCAGATTGATGTGCTTTGCCCTCTGGAAACCTGCTTTGTCTCGAAAACGATATATTCAGGATGCGAATTCCTTCTAGTTCGGTTCGACACAAAACATTCGCATCATACGGGGTTCGATTAGGTGATTATTAGCTAGAATAACATGGTGATACATGTGAGTACTGCTCGGAATGTGTCGGAAGATGTAAAGGCCGTAACGCACACCTTACGAGTATCGTGCTTGTTCGAAAAGTGACTTCTCAAGGACTGTAAGTGTAGATGCTTCTGACGATGGTTTAGAATCGATACTTCCACTTCACCGAAGACAGGTCAGATTTGTGGACCCCGGACTGACCAATTCGATGTGCGTATGTGTGACTATAGTCGTGTTGAGTTATGTCGGATCACACTCTTCTCAGCTCAGTTAGCCGGGCATCGGTCGTGCGCAGCTTGGTCTGGACAAATTTATCACGCTGGAACAAGATTACAATGCTGGAATGCAGTGATATGCACTTATCGATAGCGTTCACAGCTTTTTAAGAGCCATTTGTGCATTCCGTGCAATAAATATTCGATCTTCATCCTACATATGGCATCTGGTTAACGCGTATCTGTAGATAATGACTGAATGAGTCGCGCAACAAATTATTTACTGTTTACTGTTACACTACACAGGAACCAAAGTCTAACCTTTTTGATAGACTAATCCACAGTATATTTTATCAGATTCAGTACTTCACTCAGAGCAGATAGAATACATCAAGTAAACGAACCTTTCGATTACATCCGGAGATATGCCGTTTTACTGACGTGTCAACATTGTCGTCAATCAATGATAGAAAAAGAAAAGAGAGCAGCAATACTTAAACCAAAAATTCACAAGATATACCAAAAATGTTTTCTGCAGTTTCGCTAGCTTGAAAGCATTTTTCCTAGGCAAGACGACAACACATGTTGCAGTGTAGTTGAGAAGATTATATTACATTCCGAGATTATGGCCAATTGGAATTTCTGCAGTGTTTGTGAACGTTCCGTGTAGATTCTGTGTGTGAAGTAGCTTAATGTTGCAGGACATAACAAGTAGAACAGTAATCTGTTGATGTGTACGGTTGACCACTTCTTTGCAGATCATGAACAAACTTTTTCATCAGCCTTCGAACCGATTTACAGGTAACCGATCGCGTGCCCCCATAGATTTGTACTAAAATCCCTCCTGGAACGCATATAATTGAACGATGTGCCGTCAACCTGACAGCTGAACAGCGTATTGAATTGGCCTTTATTCATGCTGACTTTGGTGAGAATGTGGAGGAGACCAATTTCGATGTGTTTACGGGCTTCCTTTTCTCATACGTTGAAGTTGGTCAGCCATAAGTGTTTGGTTTGGGAACTAACAAGCGGCCAATTATAATCGTCATAATAACAACCATGAGCCTGAACAGATGGTACTGTCACTCGGACCGGCGCTCATCTCGACAGTGACAGGGAATATCCTAGAAGAACTGCTGCCAAAAAGGTTACAGAGTAATAATAATAATGACAATAAGAGGACTAGGAGGAAAGATTAGAAATGGTATGGATGCAGGTAGGCTAGTGGTTGCAGCACAACGCCATCTTGGATAGTGTTTTGAACTACCGATTTGAGTGATCACGAGAATCCCAGCCAGACAGGCGACACCTACCCACTTTGTTCAGTATAGCAGTAAGTGTCTTCATATTTCGTGACCATGTTGCTACTTGACCACCATGTGGTTTCACCCAACTGTTGGTGGTCTCATTATACAACGCCCGGTACGGTAAACGCTCAGCTCACATGCGGAATACATGACCCAATCATAGTAAGCTGTGCAACGCGATCAGCTGACCAATTGATCGCGCATCTCGAGCGTTCCGGAATACGCGCTATATTGCTCACGTCATCAGTCAACTTAATGTGGGCTACTTAGCGGAGAAAACGATGGCCAAACACAAGTCTATTGATATCTTCCTTGCGAACAGGCCACGTTTCTGAACCATAGAGCAAAACAGAACGTACACAAACATTATATACCTTCCCTTTCAGCTACAACCGAACGTCCTTTCGAGGCCACGTATGACGCAGGTTGACAAAGGCAACTCGTGTCTTCGCTATCCTTGCTGATATCATATCAACATTACTACAGGCTGATTAGATAATGCTACCCAAGTATGTAAATGTGTTCATAGTCTGAAGTGGACTGCCTGCAATAAAGAAAGTAGGGGTGGAAATGCCCCAGTCTTGAAGCAGCACTTTGAGGGTGCGAAGCGCATTCCATACAAACCAGCCCGGTCAGCATGTCTTCGATATAGGGGCTAAGTAAGACAATATCACCCGCATACTCCGTGTCGGTCAACTTAGCGCCAGGAAGGAGCTCACCTCCAAGTTCGCCGGACTCCTCTAGTGTGCCTTTCGGAATATTGTCATGAAAATATTGAACAAGGGGGAGGCCGGACACATTTGACCACCACCACTAGAAGTGGTGAACGCCCTGGACAGATGATCATAAACTCTTACCCTGTTTGCAGAGTGAGCATACAGTGATTTCACCAAATTCACAAACAGCCATTAGAATCTACAGAAAGAGCCGAGAGAAATTTTTATAGCTAGCGGGTTCTTTTGACTACCAGCAAAGTGGTAGACAGCGGAGTTAAGTATTTTGTGTCTCATCAGCATTATGCGCGCTTCGTACGTTTGTCATTTGTCATAGTTACCGTACTTTCCTTTCCCATAAGAAAGTAACCCATATGCAGGCTCAAAACCCGGGTATCTGCGACCTTGTGGTCTAGCGGAGAAATGTCCAGATTGCCACCTTAACACTTAATCACAGGCTGTAGGTTCGGTTTCCTGGAATGCGTGATGCTATTTGAACAGTACAAGTTCGAGACGGCACCCCACTGTTTTAACTTGTGGTCATTGAGATCAACCACTCGGTTATCAATTAGTAATGACAGAGGAAATTTTTATCCCAAGGTGGGGTTGAAATCGTACCGGACAATACGACTACCCTATGAAAGCATCCCCGGTGTTCACATATCGGATCGTGACAAGTAGGTTCGACGTTGATGAGTTCTAACAAGAGCATAGCTCGAACTCAGTTTTCTTTTTCGAAAAGGGTGGGCTGAAAAGCCTACGTGAATCTGAAAACTACGACCAGGTGTGTGTTCAATTTGAATCAACCGAATCTCGATCATTTATCCGTAATGAGTACAGCTGTCTGTACTACAACGTTGAGGTGAACATAATTTGTAATCTTTCACGAATGTTTGCGATATACCGGCGGTTATCATTGCCAATTAACTGACAGACGTTGTACCACTCCACTCAAAGTTCCAATATCCTTTCGGTAATTCGCTGTCAACTGATTGAGACAATGCAAAACTATAATCTGTTCGATAAGGTAAGTAATTTTTGTTTGCATGACACAACAATGTTCAGGCAAGTCGTTTCCAGTCCATTTTGTGACAGCGTTGCGCTATTCGTTAATTTTGGTCGGTTTTCGCTTGTCTACCTGAACACTCGGTTGATTCACATTTGTGATGAGGTTCCGTACAAAAAAACCCATATTCTTTGATCGCCGATTTGACGTTTCCGGGACCATAGGAACGTTTCGTTTAATAAAACGTCTCAGCTGGCTTTAGTGGGTTCATTGATAAACCTGAAATTGTTCGGACACATGAACAGGTTCAGCTATCGATATTCTTAATGGAGGCACGAGGAACTGAACAAACCATCATTAGGATTTGCGATATTGTCATCTGCCGAGCAATTTAAAATAGACACTTGCAGTGGAGTTGATGAGAATTTGGCAAAAATCGTGATGTATTGGTTAGTGAAGTTCGGGTTGAACACAACTGAATGGGCTCAAGGTTCCTAGAGATGGCTTCCGCGTGTTCATTTTGCGTGCTTAGACCGGTGCGCAAACACAGACAAGGGTTATTACTATTAAAAATAGTGTGTACCGATAAATTCACAGCTGAACCATATATGTACGGTTGTCAACAAGATAGAACGAGAAAAGAAGGCGGTCCAACTGATTTCTTGCTCAAATTACGTGGTAAAAAATTAGGTCCTTTCCGACTAGTTAGTTTGATGAGTAGGTCTGATAACCAGGCTAATCAATGACACTTATGTGTCTGAGTTAAAAGTAGTTTGACAGCAAAGAGGGTGTACACGTTGCTCTAATCATTACGTTTCTCGAGCCGGAATCTGATTTAACAGGTCTGGTCTGCGTTAGGTAGCACGACAAACTGAAAAAGACATCTCAGAAGCCCATCACATAATGATGATCCGTAATGTCTTTAATTTACATAAAAAACAGCGCTGATGACTACGAGTAGTGCGTATCGCTGACACCCCTTTTATCAGGGAACTATTTAGATATTCATTGTGGGCCTCTGACACCCATGATTTCGTGATGCGTCACATCCATTTGCGCCTCAGTGTGAAATGAAAGTGCATGACGTTTTACTACATGGGATACATCTGGCACCAAAAAGTCGATCATACGGGATATGGGCGATGAGCCCAATTGCGTGGCAAGTTTTACAGTATATTTCCAGAAGTTACATCATAACATGTTTATCATTAAGGGACATACTAAGCTACATGTGAGATCCAGAAGATACAGTCGGAAAATGGTTAAAAAATTGATTTACGGTTTATAACTAAAATAACGACCCACGATTTGCCTACTCATGAGTAGCATAGTTTCACAACAAATATGAGGACTTCGTTGAGGGCAATGAAACGCTCTCCCTATCATACAACGGCCAACATCTGGAACAATCGAGCTTGTTCGTTCTGGGAAGTAATTATCTGGTGAAGTACATAACGAAAAACTAAAAATGGTTCATTATGATCAGCCAATGCTGCTGTTTGACAACTTTCAAGTGGTACA
The DNA here is from genome assembly GCA_014338405.1 of Paragonimus skrjabini miyazakii. Taxonomy (NCBI): domain Eukaryota; kingdom Metazoa; phylum Platyhelminthes; class Trematoda; order Plagiorchiida; family Troglotrematidae; genus Paragonimus; species Paragonimus skrjabini miyazakii. Next base: position 464,738 of record JTDE01000031.1, read on the forward strand.
AACAATGCTAGACGCTTTTTCACGTTCTGCTAAGTACTTCGGAATGCGCTTTGCAGCCTCAAAATGCAGTGTTTCTGCAAGGTTGCTGTGATTACGTACGTTTAATATTAGATAATGAAGTCATGGAGGTTGTTGACCGGTTTGTACACCTGGGAAGCTGCATCAGCGGCGGAGGAGGTGTAGAGAATGAAATAGAGGCGCGTATTTCTAAGGCTAGAGCGGTGGTTACTAATCTGAGGCACTTATGGTGACAGAAAGGTATCTCTCTGAAACCTAAGGGTCGCGTATATCAGACTACAGTGAGGGCTATATTACTTTACGGCAGCGAAACATGGCCCCTCAGGGTAGAAGACGTGAACCGTTTTCAGGTGTTTGACTACCGATGTTTGCGTTCAATCGCCCGTATCGGGTGGCACAAACGAGGAGGTTAGAAAACGGGTGTTTGGCACTGATTGTCAAACGAGTTCTTTCGTTCAATCCTTACACTTGCACAGACTTAGATGGTTAGGTCATGTACTAAGGA
>JTDE01000031.1:487275-502694 GCA_014338405.1 Paragonimus skrjabini miyazakii
CACGTTGCAACGACGCAAAATGTTCCAGTAAAACTTAGGAAACTCCTTATTGTCAATGCAATCATTGAGAAATTTTACAACATTCTCTTCTCCAATTCTGGTGCTAAACCTAACATACTCGTTAAGTTGCTTCACCAGAGTTGGGTCTTTTGATCGTTTCAGTCCTCTCCAGATTCCCGTATTCATAAGAAGTCAATGTTGCGAATAGCTGTTTTCGGTCATTCTCATCAGGCTATTACAATTACATAGGGTAAGTGCGAGTTATACATGAAAATCATAACGTGTCGAATAGGTCATCAAAAAAAACTCAGGAGTGGTACGGATCACAGTCTACTGGGGGAGGGTGGAAGTGTTGGTAAATGTGTTGGAGTGTTTCACATGCCTGTCATGAGACATGTGTTCATCAGTGTCAAGTGGTTCACGCTTGCGCGGATTTCAAGTGGATGTGGAATGATTGGCCAGGAGAGGTGGAGGGTTTGTACGAATTGTTTTTGGAATGGCAACATGTTGTTCTTGGATGTGACTTCTCTATTCACTGATGTTCCATTGCAAGAAACCATTGACTATCTGTGCACCCATATTGAGAGCAATCAGACTGACATCGGAATTTCAGTGAAGAAATTGAAAGAACTATTGCTGTCTTGCACCTGTAATGTTCAATTTCAGTTTGATGGAGAGTTGTACAGGTAGAAAGATGGAGTAGCAATGGGTTCACCTCTAGGTCCGCAGATATATTTATGACCAAACTAGAGACCACTGAACTCAATCACATAGTAACTAAGTGCAAGCGCTATTTGGATGATAGTTTTTGTCTTCTTCCAAACGATGATGATCCCCAGGTCATACTAGATGATATAAAGTTCACCATAGAGCTAGAACATCACAACACACTCTCAATCCTAGATGTCGCGTTGCTTCGTCGATCAGAGGGAACAATTCAAGGATCGATTCATAGAAAAAAGACGTGGACGGGTCAAGACACACATTGACCACTGTTCAATGAGGTTTCAACAAACCAGCTGTTACTGATGGTAAGACGATATCGAGACCAATGATCAACCATCAAGACAGATCGCGAAGGGAGGGACGAAATACTTGAAGAACACACACACACACACACGTCGGAATACAGTATCAAAGTGACGTTAACTGATTATCAAGGAGTTGCCCGTTATAAATCCGTTTCCAAAAGTATGCGACTTTTATTTGGAAGTTTTGAGCCGACTGCATATAAAAATGAGGCGAAAACGACCTGACAAAGGAAAACATATACGTCCTTTGAATGGGGTCTAGCCACTTAAACTATTCAGAGCACCCATCGTACCCGTTGGAGCCGGGGACGTCAACGGCGATTCATACGTTTCCTCCGGAATTTATCCATGGATGGTGGAGACCGACGAAAGACAAGCGGCACGTTGTCCGGGAGCCCACGCTCTTTGTGTGAGACGTTTGCAACCTTTCTGTGGCGAGGTAGCATACATCATCACGGTACCCGGTTGACAACCGTGAATCTACCAGACTTTGGTAGTACAACCATTCGTTGTCAGCGACTGTCTGTTCGTCGAGAGAATTCTTCTGTGGCATCCGGTGGCGTTGTGCTAGCCAACCAGGTTAACTGGGTTAGCAGGGTTCAGATCATTGACCACCATTTCAACATAGAGGATTGAGCGATTTCAGCGCATTTCCAAGGAAGAAACATACAATGTGCCATTCAACAGATATTGATTGCCACATCAGATTTACACCAAAGATAAGAAAGACTGCCAGTTTGTTTTTCAGTCCCATGGGAGAAATAGAACATGTGAACAAAATGGGGTTTCGACACCGGTTTGCTAATGAGTACGAAACTCGGGCATCTGTGTAAGTTTGAACACCAATCCGATCGGTAACCTCATACTCACCCAGTGCGATGACTTTGACAAAAAAAGTCTCACCCACCTAGACAACCGATGCTGCCATCAAGACCGATATAATTCAGATGCGCATTCGCAGCACGAACATCCCGCTCGTCCTCCTGGGTCCAATCGCGTTTGGAGAAAATATCTTTCTGACGAAATGCAGCGTTGTCATCGAAATTGAGCTTGCAGTCCATGCACAGGACTAACCAAACAGAGTAAGGACGAGAGAAAAAAATCACAAACGACAACACAGTTAACATGAATACAGGAACAAACGATAAGCGACAGTTGCAAAACAAACTCTCATTCAAAGTGACCCACAAGCAAGATAATTAAACGATAAATAAGAGACGGCGAGTTTGAAACCGGGTTCGATCGTTCCTGCTGTCTGAATGCAAGAAGCCTGAGGGTATCCAGCCAATTACATAGAGTTGTTCTATTACATAATATGTGATATCACAGAGGTAGGGTAAGATCCTATTCCAAAATCACCTGTATAAAAAGATAACGAAAAATACAATAAAATTCCATACGTCATCACAAACAAACTGGACCTCGATGTGTTGCAAAATTTTATTGGGCTAAACCAGAAGTAACAGAGATCCGGACTTCCGGTTCTCTAGGTTGGAATAAACCTAACTTCCTATTACGGGAGAAGTGTCAATTCTAGTCTAATGTCAATCACTTGTAACCTCACGATCCAGACATTGGTTGGGAACGTTAGTCGATTTCTTGTGGAGGTCTAGGAGCCCTAGCAGCAACGTAACCCACAGCAAACACTTAATTATAGATAACTACCGATCGAGAAGAGAATAGCATCAAAAGATTATGAAGCGCTTTCGCCATGCATGACAGCAACGTTCACCATGGAATGAAAAGACTACGAACGAGACATCCTCTAGTTACGGTACAAACACATAAATCCAAAGCCCATCTTGGCCGACATCGACCTTGTTTGGATTCGTCCAATGGAAAGGGTGCAACAGTAGCAGGAACGTGATTCGAACAAACAACAAAACCCGAAGTAGTTTTGTTGATCAGGTCATTGGTGAATCATGGTAGGAATAAGACGACTGAGATCTTTGGTCACAGACATTGCACACTTCATCCTAATCATCCGTGGCAGACAGTGATGCTCGACTAGTATACGACCATGCAAAGAAAGAACATCATTAGTTAGCTGATAACATCAACTCGTCTACGTTTGCAACCAAACAGTCCAGTTACAGGTGCGACACGAGGACATCCGCAATATACTTGGTTCCTTGCGGTTGTTACTGTCCCACTTTATTCGGTAACCTGACTTCACAGGCAATTAACAAACTTCTTACCAGTGAACTCAAATGATCACCGTATTCCTTAACCTTTCCGATCAGAGGCCAGGGTGGATCACGGGGACCACAGGCCGAGAGATGAACAGGACCAACCGTTTGCAACTTACCAGTGACCAAGTTGTTCCTCTTGGCTAGGCCGCTGGAAGACAAACAGGGTCTAACGTTCCTAACTTGTCGATGGTCACTTTCAGGTCCTTCTGCCAATCTAACGAATGGTCATCCCTTGTCTTAAGTAAATGAGTTGAGACCCGGTAAAGAGTAAGCAGAAAGGAAAACAATGGATTAGTAACTTTAGCAAACGGTCTAACAATTTTTTGCCGTTTCAGGGTTTGAATGGGTGATCATGTCTGATAAACTGATTTCGATTTCAATCATTCATAACAGCCAATAACCCGGTCAGAAGGTACTGGGGTTCGGACCGCCGCTCACCCAACAGTGATGGGAAGGATCATAGAAAAAAAATAAAAGAGGAAAGTAAGCAAAAACAAAACTGGGCGGGAATGCAGCCCGCCAATGACTAGGATACATTACCATGTTGAATGGCCCTTCTAGCCAGTGAGTTGAACGATCACGATGTCCTCGGTCGGGTAGACGGCACCTAGTCAATTTCCTCAATGTAACAGTTAAGGCATTCATGTTTCGTAATTACTTGACCACCACGTGATGTTACCCAACTGTTGGTGGTCCCAGTATATGATGGTCAGTGCAGTAAACGCTCAGCTAACTTATTACGTAACCAACTGACCGCCCATCTCCAGCGTCCGAAATACGCGCTAGCGAACGGCCGTATTACTCAAGAGATAAGCCCATTTGATGCAGGGTAATTGGTAGAGACGACGATGGTCAAACAAAAGTCTGTCTTTGGCGCACGCAAGCCACGTCTCCGAATCACAGAACAAAACGCAGTGCACATAAGCATTGTATTCCCTTTCATTTAAGCGACAACCTAGTGATTTCGGCGCCGCAGAAAATGCAGGCAGCATGTGCACTTATTATCCTTCTGATATCTCTATATCGATATCACAACCTGAAGATATTCAGGCGGGTAGCCCGCAAAAAAGAACGTGGAAGTGGGAATTCCTCAGTTCTGAAATGACATTTTGCACTGTGAAGGTGCGATGCGCATTCCATGCAGACGGCCTCAATCACTCATTTTGTTCAGCATTGCCTGTACTTCCGTATATAGACTAAGGAAGGAAATGCCATCCAAATACTTCATATAAGTCAGCTGAATTCCATAGATGTATTTTCTGAAATGTCATCCATGACAAAACTGAACTGAAAGAGAAAAATCGCACACTATCTTGGAGTGATCGCAGTTTCACCAATCAAAGGAATATTATCTCTTTATTTGGTTTTCTCGAGTACAGTCACATACTAGGAATTCTATTGTGAGAACTAAATGTCTCTCTCGACATATTCAAGACTGAGTCTAGCACACAACCTGACTATCGATGTTACCTAACTACAGAGTCGACACAAGACCGATCGTTTGGAATGAAACTTTCATGAAAAGTCGTTCGAATTCAGTACCCATAGACAAAATCACCCTGCCTCAGACATAGTGGATGCTAGTGTTCAATAAGATTTAATTTTTTCTTCAACTCTTTTTGCTGCTTGTTAAAGACATTTTCCCATATTCTTATTTTCCTTACATGTCTTCGTTGATGATGTCAAATCCGGTGCCGTACACTCATCTATCCTAACCAATTCTATTAGAATACGGATCTTCGAGTACAACGATACTTAACCTGTCCGAATCAGTCCAAGCGAATATCTTTATTCGAACCTCTACGTCGTCCGCTCCGTTCAACGTTGGTATCGATTCTGTCCCGTATTCTCGGAGCAAACTACCAGGATGCCACCTTATTCACACTAGTTATCTTGATTCAACAATGTTGAACTTTTGGCCATTTGCTCTTCCCAAAAAAGTTGACTTTATACCCCATCTTCGTCACTTCCGACTCAAGGATACACAATTCAATTGGGCATTATTGAACATAACTAACTTCGCAACTGATGCAGGTTCATATAATCATCTGATGTGAATGATGAACTGATGACAGTCTATGTGGTATTGTCATTGATTTGATCCGACAGTTGATCGATTTTCCCACTTTTCTCACCTTGAGTACTTGTCATACAATAGTTTATTGATGATTACCACGATGATGGAGAATGACAGTGTCAACCTAACAAGTTACATCATATACGAACAGCCGGCTTCATCAGTGGCATTGGTGATATGAAACCACACGGTATCAGTTATTTCCGTGATGGCCAACATGGAATAAAGTAAATTAGCTTGAGTTATTTTGCGGATAAGTATTGAAGTTTAATTGAGACGAACTACAGCAGAAAACCAAGTGTGTCCAGTTGGGCTGACCTTGTTTGAACAGACAGGTGGAAAGCTTAGTCAATATAAGGTTGGTACAGACCTGAAAGTTGGTAAAGGTTTCAAGATATTCAGAGACCCTGAAAACGGTGTCATTTCAGAGTTTTCCGAACTAATTACCAAAAATAGCTATGTCAGTTATTAACCATTCAACATCAGGGTGCCTACACCTTGCAAACACAACCAAGCTGTAAATGAAAATAAGGCGTCATCAGTAAGGCAGCTTCTTCACGGCTTTCACTTCCTCGCGTCAATAAGCGCACTTACTTCACATACAACTCGGCCAAACAACACTCACGCCAATGAGCCCGCCATCTCCAGCTGCCGACTCTGTGAGTCGCAAGGTCTCCAGCCCGTTGATGAACGACCTCATTTCTTTACGCCAGTTCACCTCGCACCCCACACAAGTCGGCTCCAATATCGGTAAAGAGTGCTCGATGTTATAGGTGACCAGTTGGTATCCCCAACACATGGCCTCATCATCTTAGTCTATGCAAACTTGTGAACTGAACGAAGAGACTTGTTTCTCAATCACAACTAAATACCCGCTACATTGCTTACTCGTTGGTGCCACCCGATGCGAACGACCGAACACAGACATCAGTGGTCGAATACCTGCAGATCGTTGACATCTTCTATACTGAGCAGCCATGTTTTGCAGCCGTATAGTAACATAGCCCTAGCAGTAGCCTTATATATGCGATCCCTAAGCCTCAGAGAGATGCCTCTGTTGCGGGTGTCCTAGGTTAGCGAATACCGCCCTAACCTTAGAGATACCAACTTCTAATTTATCCCCCCCACATCCGCCATCGCTGATGCAACTTCCAAAGTACACAAGCTGATCAACGACCTCCATGAATTCAATAATCAACATTAAACCTACGTAATCACAGTAGTGATCCAGAAGCACTTTGAGACTGCAAAGCGCATTCCGAAATATTTGGCAGAGCACGAACGAGAGTCTGGCACTGTCTCTATTACTTGAAAGTTGTCAAACAACACCATGCTTTCAGCGTAGTGAAGATTAGTCAGTCTTCCATCCCGCTGGCATCTTGTGATTTCCACAGACAGTTCTCCACTATTTAATCCATGATAAAGGTGAACAAAAAATGGTGGAAGTGGACAGCCTTGAAGTACACTGCTCTTGGTGTTGAAACCGTATATCCTAACCACAGCAGACATGTGAGAATAAAGCGTCCACAGTATGTACATATACTCAGTCGGTACACCTCTAATTCAAGTGGATCAATCCACTGAATTAAACGCACCATTATAGTCGAGGAAAACTACAACTGATGGTCAGCGGCGTGTAAAGCGTTGTTCACGAACTTGACGAAGACCGAGAATTTGAACAACACATCTTCGTCCAGGATGAAACCTTGTCCATTTTTCTTCGGTGTTTGCCTCCCGAGCTACAGAGTAGACAGACATATAATGGTGGCAAAACCCTGCTTATGACTAGGGCCGAGCTAATCCCTCAGTGATTTTCACAAGAGTCTATGACCCTAGCACAGATGGAGGCTTACCGCTGTCCACACAGGTTGAAACAACTGAGTCAAAGTCCCTAGGAAGATCTCCACATCTTCTTCGACAAATGATGGCGCGAGATTATCTGGGCCAGCGACTTTACTGCGTTTAAAAACCGAAATGCAACAGGCAAACCACAGTTTTGCTAAGTGACTCTAAATCTATCGACTAAGGCACTGTATAGCAAGTTGGTGGCGGAACCACAGTGGAAGCAGGAGGCCAGTTAGACTGGTGCTGAAATTTTTTTGCTCAACGGTATAACCTCAATTGGAAAACATTCAAAGCTAATTGTAGGGATATCTGATCACCTACAGTGAGTAAACTAGAGCTAGTGCCATCCTTTCGTAATAAGAGTCAGCTTTCCTCTAATCTACAACTTAGAGAACCGGGGAGCTACAGTTCGTCAGACCTCTAACCATTGGCCAATGTAACGTGCAGGATTCATTCGATGTGATCATTACACCGTTCAGTTTAGCCCAATAAACAAGCGAGACGAGTTGGCGATCACAGCGCATCAAGATAATCTCTTCGTGATACATGAAACATGTTGCATTTTCATTTTATATGGATGGAGTACGTATCTGTCATTTCTCTCCAACTTCAAGTGTTATACAGAAAAATAAAATCAATTTTTACACCATATCACAAATTATAGTGGTAATAAACTATCGGAGGCTGTAAATCCGTATAAATTACAGTGCGTAACTTATTCACACTCCGCTATGGTGTTGACAAACTCACCCCAGATCAGACTGTCTGTGGGTACCGGGCTCAGGTCATAAGTGCACCACAGTGATGAGTATATAGAACTCCATGATGCCCAGTCTGACAATGAAACCCCATGCCGACCGACCTCGTGTCCCTGCTGGACAGGTTTCGCGTTATGTATAATAATAATAACAATCGACAACAGCAGGTTGTTTTATTCACTCCATGTAAGTAGCTATCAAACGGAGATGCCCATAGGATCGGTGACCGAACTGGTAAAGACTTCGGCTTGAGGAGAGTTGTCAAATCGAGTCTCAATCCGGCTGTCTTCATTTGATGGACTCAGCACAAGGATAAAACCACCCATAGAGTGTTCGCTTGAGAGTGGACATTGTGAAAACCCTACCCGTACAAAATTCTTTCAAGTGCCAGGATCAACGGGGACACACAAAAAAACCAGAACTACAATGTTCTTGAACGAGTTTTAAGTATTCCAAAGACAATTTTATTCGCAAACTTGATGTTGTTAGACGCGTCAGATAGGGGAAGCATTCTTAGTGCGGAATTTGGGAAATAAATCGGGCTTGCCTAGTACATAAGCAATCCTGGGCAAATGACAACAATCGGGTTATCACTGCCAAAAATTAACAAAAGATCTTTGGAGATTCAACACGACACGTGTTACTTTGCTAAGAGAAAATCCTATGTCTCAACGGGAGTGAATCCAAATGAAGATAACTGCGTTGATTTTAGGTCATCAATCTAAGAATATACCGCCGGAGGTAAAAATCATCCAAGTGTTAGGACCAGAAACCCTCATGCCTTAGAAGTGTACAAGTCCGTACCCATAACCGGATACTCGTACCAAATGTGATACGAGGTCAAAAATCCGGAGCGCTGTATTTAGAATATTGTAACACAATATACTAAACGGTAGAATAAAACTAAACGACAACACGAAAAGCCACAGTGGAGACTTGAGCCGAAAATTCTTCATTAAACGAGATTTGCAACTGATCTAAACCGTCACTGGAATGCTTTTTGGGCTGTCGAATACAAGTGTCGATTGATGCCTGAGTTAACCTCGAGCTCGAGTGATTCAAGCCTGATCTTATGCGATAGACGGCTGAAATGAGCGAACCTATGCGTTGACATCAATATCAATGCAAATCGTATCATTCAATGTGTTTTAACCTTACCCGTTAGATCACGTGGAGAACATACAATCAGTATCAGGTCACATGGGTAAACTAAACAGAACAAACTACAATGATTCGCGTTTACAACTGCGCAATTATCGTAAGCATTGTGTGCGGGTGATATCTTGAATCAGATGGTACACAGTAGCTGTTACAATCCATTTGTCGGGTAGAGAAGTCTAACCGAGAAGGCGAAAATGCACACATAGTCGATAGGAACAGCGATCGTAGGTTTAGGTAAGCTTGTTAAGAGCCTCAACCGGCTGACATGATAGATCGGGATGACCAGATTCAATGTTCACCTTTGGACTGCCAAGTGCTGAGCGCGTGCTGCAAATTGTAGCATCCCACTGACGTAGGTTTCAGTTGTCATTCCGCTGGTGTGTTCCATGATCGGATCAGGCCTGCATCCCCGTTGAGTTTTATCTTTAAACAGCGGATTAAATTTCACATGCCAGTCAACTAATGGAGTTGATGGAAGTCGACCCAACAAATTTCGATTAGTACGTCAAAGCACCATCCTGCTGGAAACAAACTCGACTTCGTCGCATAGGATTTAAGATCTGAAGATACAGACAAAAAAAATAAAGAAATTCCATGCGAGTTGCACCACTTGTTATGCCATCAGAAAGGTACCAATCCAACAAAGTAGCATCGTGTCCCGAACCAAAAAGAGGCTTGAGATTGAAGGAAGGTTCATCCGCTATTACGAATCACTGTCCCCGATCAAATACGTGGAAAAACTTGTACGGAGGGGATTCGAGATCGACTACGGACTCGTAAAAAGTTGCTGGATTAAGGTAAGGCCAGATACTTGAAGACTTGACTACACTAATATTGATATGTTCACATCAATTTACCCCGTGGTTACAGTCCTTAAGATCGACAACAATTGTCCTTTATTCAAAGAGTCAGTGTCAAAGAAACACTGTATTAAATATATTGGTGTAAAGGCCATTGGTTTTTGCTTCCCTGGAGATCGAAGCTTGAATTTATTGCACGTATTCCATAGATTCAAACCTGATGCATTCAGTACAATAATTCAGACAGCGTTATCAAGTGACCATGGTGTAGGATCTAACCCGCTATGTGAAACTTAAACTTAACGGCAAGACAAACAGCCTAGTCGCGGAACACAGCAGCTGATACACAGAGGAGGTTTGCGCGGTCTGGATACTGTAATCCAAGTCCAGTGTTGGGCGGTCGAAGACAAACATCGAACATGGTTATCAGGATCCAGCACACAAAGCAGCAAAGATTTTCAGCAAATTGAGCTGAATTCAATATCGAATTGCACACGGTCTACTTCCGCTCCCCTACCACACCGCTGGTGTTCGCATGTGAGTGTCCTCGAAATTAAACCTTAGATATCATTGGGCGACCCGTAAACCGCCGGGCAAAAAGTGACCCGCGATCCGGATGTGTGTGTGTGTGTGTGCACACAATAGTTTTGGAAGAACGGTTTTAAGTTTGACGGTTGAAAAATTAATCTGAAGCAGTCATCACAGATTTGGGTTCGAAACAAAAAGCAGCAAATAATTAACCCATTAGTGAGATAATAGAACACAGTTATTAGGTCTCATGAACAGCCATCAAGCGCGTATAATTATCACCTCGCCCTAACATGGTGCACTTACCCTTGTCGTGTATGTCCTGTGCAATCGGATTAACTTCAAGAAGCGTGCAATCGGTTTCGGAGAACAGCTTGAACAGTTGTTCGATGTAGGTTGCGGCTACTTCAACCAGGTCGTTGGAAGTGAAATTAAGCTTGCGAGCCATATGAATAGCGTCTGTGCGGGATACGCCCGCGTCCAGATCGATTGGCATCTGTGAAAGTGCGGTAAATGAAGATAATCTTTCCAGCTTCAACACCATACCGGTTGGAGTCCCAAGTGACTCAGCAAAAGTCCCAGATGGACGGAACAGTATCAGTTTGTACAAGCGAATATTTTTGTAAGCGTACGATTGTTGAAAGATACGAACGTTATAAAACAGTGCGGGGATAAACAAAAGTGATCATAAAGCATGTGAAACCATTAAACCGACTGATATTCACTAAACCGAATGGGAGAAAGAAACCGCATGCTACTCAGAGGCAAGAGATGAAGGTACGACAATGAAACATACACTCATAAATGAGAAATCACAGTTGACTTGAGCTGCAAGTTACGGTATAGTAACGCGGAACATTCTAGAAGGAAAATTACATAAGAGGAGATAGGGAAAGAAAATAACTGAGTAAAAATAAAATAGGAACGATGTCATGGATGCAACCATGTCATTCACTGCGGCAAGCAGCTGCATCGGATAGCGCGCTTGAACACTGATTTGAACAATCACAAGGTACACAATGGGAAGGTGACGCTTAACAACCTTACTTAACGGAACGAACAAGGACTACAAACCTTTAAAGTAACCTCGTTGCTCGGTTACATCTTGGTTTTGCATAAATATCAGTAGTTTTTGTAAACAACACCTGGTGAGATAAACGCTCAGCCAGCTACGGAATACGTGATCCAATCACCATTGACAACATTTTTTAACTGTGTTCAACTGATTGCCTACTTGAAGATTTCAGAAAGGCCGCGTCGCTCAGACGACCACCATATGTAGTGTGGACGAATTGGCCGACAGAACACTGGATAAATACTGTAAGTCTGTGCACAACTTCACTGTTTTCGAACCACAGAGCAAAGTAGATCGCATCCAGATATTATGACCCCTCAGTCCAATGACAACTGGACGCCTTTACGATGGCACAGACGATGTAGACTGCATACGGCAAAGCAATTCTTCGCTACTCTCACTGGTATTGCATCAGTAATATTACAGCCTGGTAGAATGCTACTACTAACGTGGATGAAACGGTCTAAAGTTTCAGGCTGACTGTCTGCAACAGAGAACGGACGAACAGAAACAGTCTTGAAGCAGCACTTTGGTGTAAGGCGGATTTCGTATGGACCAGTATGGTCGTTCGCCTTGTCCGGCATGGCCCACATGCCTTCGGCAGAGGGGAAAAACAGAACCGTGTCATTATCATACTCCACACAGGCCACCTTAATGCCGAGGAGAAACGTCAAACCAAGACCACTGTGATCTTCAAAAGCACCTTCTCGAGTAGGGTCCACGAAAAATTGAACAGGAAGGGGGAGATGGGACATTTACGGAGAACACCAGCCGAAATGATAAACCAACAAGGCAAATGCTCACAAACCCTCACCCCGTGTGCAGAGTGAGCACATAATAACCCTCAAGAATTGCAGGCAACCGAGTCGGAAACAGCCTGCAGGTTCGAAAATACCACCAACATCGGTTGTCCAAAACCCGTTGCAGAGTAGAAATGCGATCAAAACACTCTCAAACGAATCAAAATATTGCCAATTTCTTACGAATCCGGCTTTCTTTGGACTAACTGAACCCACATAGTAATAAACTTGTGAGACTTGGACGCGGCAGAGGTGAGACTGATGTTCCTATGGTTACCGAATGGACTGTACGTTACCCACTTGAAAACAGCAATAACAGCTGATAAACACCTGGCACAAGATACCTCTGCAGTTTCCAAAAACCTCTTGAAAGTGCCATTCGTTATGCCGGCAATCTCACCAGTCTTTAAAAAGAGAAGATGAGGGAGAATTGGACCGGGAACTTCTCTAGGCTAGGACAATTTCAAATCCAGGGTCATCTCTGTATCTAACTGGGTACTATCAGAAACATGGCGACTGATTAGTAGGGCATCATTGCCCGGCTACAACCGGCTGAATTGTGCCTCAAAACCTCTAGTCTATAGGTCATTTTTGCGTGATCGACTCGCAGTAAGTCAGCATCATCATTACTTTCACCTTTAAGCAGTACCTGCGGGTACAATGGTTCGGTCTTAGTTTGACCTGACAATCGTTCATGAAGTGACAGAACAATGAATAAGTACAAATACAAAGCGAAGAGCGGAAAGAAACTAAATAAAAACAACTGAATTTCATGAAAAAGAAGTCAACAAGGTTACGAATACAAGCTTGTCACAGACTATGACAGACTGCTGAGCCAAAAGGCCCCCAGCCGCCGATGCTGAAGAACGCGAACTCCCCAGCTAGGTAGACGGCATCTATCAAACTTGCTCAGCTGGAGGGTCAAGGCTTGCGCAGCTTGTGCCCACGTTATCGACTGTCCGCTTTGAGGTTGCTTGTAACCATCAACAGTCACAATGAACAATGCGCAATGCACCACCCGCTCCAACTACATACGGAATATGTGAACCAACTATTGAAGACTGCATTTTCAATATCTAGGATATCAGTCGCGAATCTGTACATTTTTGAAATAAGTGCCGATGGACATTTGCATTGCACATACAATCAAGCCAATTGATAGAGACAATGGTGGTTGAATATCGACAGTCCATATGCATTGTCCGTACGGGTGGACTAGATCTCTGAATCACAGAGCAAAACCGAGGGTATAAGAACACTATAAACTCAGTGTTTGCTTGACAAATAGACGTCTTTACGACGCTACAAGCGACCGGGATTTGCGAATGTACCACGTGGTTTTACTATCCACGTGGACACCTCATCAACAATAATACAGACTGATGACATGACACTATCTAGGTGAGTGAAGTGATCGACAATCCCAAGCGACCTGCCTGCAGTAACAACAGTAAGGTCACGGCCAACCCAATCTTGTAACAAAACTCTACACTTCGCAAGTGCAAAGCGTATACCATACAGACCAGTCATATCATTCAATCGGTTCAGCATGGTCCGCACATTCTCTGCAGAGAAACAATGCAAAGCAAGGTCGTTCGCATATTCAATATCAGTCAACTTACCACGTGGTAGAAGCTCCAGTCACAGATCCCTGGAAACTTCGAGTGTCCCTTCCATAATACCATCCATCCAAAAATTGGAAAGGAAGGGAGAGATCGGACATCCCTGTCGAACGCCACTTGAAGAGGAGAACATTCGAGGTAGTTGCTCACAAATACACATTCTGTAGTTAGAGCGGGTATACAACGACTTCAACAAACTGACATACTTCACTGTGAAACCTCTGTGATGGAGACAGCCTCGGCGAATGAGACGGGCAACTGAGCCAAAAGCTGCCTTTGGGCCAAAAACAACAAAGACTAGCCGCACAGGGAACAAATACCAATGCTTTAGTGTTTATCGCAAGGCAAAAGAAGTATCGTCGATATACCCGCGAACAGACCGGAAGCCTGCTTGTACTTTACATATCTGGTTACCTTTGTGTTACAGAAACCGCAGCATTATAAGACCCGTGAGCATAGTGGATGCAATAGAGGCAAGGTTAACATCGCTGCATTTGTTACATAGTGTCCTGGCATGTTTTTAAAAATGAAAATGATTGTCGTTGAGCATCAATCATGAAACACCTCTTCAGTCTCTCATATAGAACAGAGGAGTGTGGTTTATGCAGACAATAATCTCTCACTACCGTCTTTTAAAAATACCAGAAGAAGAGAGTCCGGGATAGGAAAGTTATTGCACCTCAAAAACCTATTCTTTAGATCCACTTTGACTTGCCACGGAGGGTAGTCGGGAACATCATTACTAGTCATATAGTCTCTAACATACATAACTAAGAGAGCTAGTTCGGACCAACTGAAACCGTTCCTTAAATTGCTCAGTTCATCCGTTAAGTTGGCGCGACAAGCTGAAAATCCGTAAACCATCTGTTCCACATATAGTCTGACTAACACCTTGTTGATGACCAGTGCAACCATGAAAACAACACCCCACCATTCCCTGATAAAAATGCCTTCCCCACCTTTTTGGCTCGGTCGGAGAAATAACCTTCACAGTCCTTATGCCCTCTTCATAAGTTTGTATTTCAGTTTACAGCGGTCGTTGTTGTATTCAGAATGAGGGAGGACCAGCCGACATTTTTTCGTAAGTTTTGTTGAGTCGGCCGAAATCTAGTTCTGCTGTATCTGCAGTGACCCTTAGAAACAGACCTCTTCGCTACAGAATAACATAGCTGTTGATATTTTTTACCTAGCGCCTGTTTGTGTTACTCCACTGTCGTGACACGGACCGCTTAACTGTCACTGTTGTTTGATAGGCGTTTCGTGTACCCTTGTCGCTCAATTTCCAACGGAGTACCTTATAGTTATGAGCGAATGACCTTAGTAAACGTTAAAACTAAACGGGCACAACGGCATGCTCTGAGTCAAGGTGGTTACTCCAAAATGAACGACAATCTTTAAATGGAGAGGCGCCACCGATTGTTGAAGGCGACATAATCAATTTCCGTCCATGGTTGAGTTGCACAGAGTGATCCCCACGTGACACATTGTCATGGATTGTGTTAGAGTAAGCCACACCACATACAGTCCATG
>JTDE01000031.1:503154-526495 GCA_014338405.1 Paragonimus skrjabini miyazakii
TGGTCATTCATTCTATTTCGGCCGCCACGTCTCACCCGTTGGTCCGATCCGGTCGAGCGATGACTCATTCGGTCGCCCACGCCGTTCTCCATCCGCTCACCGTGAGTGCTTGAACGCACCTCCCCCCTGCGTTGGGGTATTCCGCCGAGAGCTGGAACGCTCGCACTTCCTGCCTGACAATTCCCCACAATATTACCAATAAGTATAACGGCGCTCGAGTGCTTAGTTTGTCTCAGAGGATCAAAGGGCATGTCATAGAAGACGCTTCTGGCAGCATCCGAGTCATTTTCTGTTGCAGCATATGCAGATACGACAAATAAGCAACGTTTTTCTAGTCTGTTACAGAAGATTTAGATTGAAGCGGTGAGTCTGACGGCACGCAGCCGACTGTGTACTGGGATCCATTCGAACAGGTTCTGCTTTGCCTTGGGACTCAGTGCAATCCTCGCTCCAGCTTGATAACGAGATTCGGCTTCATTGTCATCAGAGACCTTGATAACCTTGAGAAAGAGTATTACCTAAGGGGGAAACCAAGTGAAGAACAATGCTGGGATAGTTAGGGCGGGTTTCGGAGACACTACAAATCCAGTTCCATGCTCTAGACGGTGCTCGTCGCGGCAGTTTGTTGACCTGTTTGTTGAAGAGCACGGACGTTAAAGACGCTAATTTTTACCAGTTGTTTTGGTTTGAGGAGAGAAAAAATAAGAACAGAGGGGGAATGAAAATAAGTGGACTGGTCTGTGAAGGCAACGGTAACTTCTGACACTTCTCAGTCGTTTACGTCGTGGAAGGAGTTTGACTTGAGGGTCTAATTCTGGGTCTCTGATTAAAAAATCCGACCTACGAAATGACAAGAGATAGGGTTTTCTTGGGGAACCCCACCCACAGCCAATGACTCAACAGTCTGACTTACTTGACAATGAAAGACTTATCTGCCCTCAGAACGTAGTGAATAAAGCAAAGCTACGTGAATCTGATCACTGCTACACGCGGTGGATGAATTCGAGGCTACATCAAACTTCTGAATGATACCAAAAGGTTTTCAACCGTACTGGATAGTATGGCGGCCGTCACCGCCAGCCGTTGGGCGATCGGAGTGTTCTTTTGTTTGAAGGTATACTTCCTAACCTCCTCCTTCCTTATTCGTAAAACACAATTGCTGTAACTATTTGAAAACTTCTGCTATATGCCCATAAGACTGCTTCACTGCTCAAGTACTCTTACGTGGTCAATAGTGCGACATACAACCTTGAGTGCAACTGCTTTTTCTCTGACTGCCTCCTTTTGGCCTGTCTGATATGGTTGTGCCTGAAATGACCGAAGTCCTAGTCAACATAACCCTCCGGATCGATGCAGTGTGCAAGCATGACCACCACGTCAAGGTAGGAGAACAGGTTACTGATGACAAATAAACAATAAATAATACGGTCCCACGGGATATAAGTAGATCAACACAGCCACAATTAGGGGAGAACAGTGTTTGTCTGGTTCCAGATAGAAAGGCCCCATTTTACTTCGTCTGACCAAGCGATATATATGCTCACAGTCTTTTAGCAAACTATTCGTCGGATTGTGTTTAAGTTCTTGTCTGTCATTGTGATATCCAGAGCCAACAGGAGTTAGGTAACGCTCGTTCAGGACGCACCACCTCATAGCCACTGCAAGTTGTTCCTAGTGTCTGTATTTGAAGTGACCTGAAAAATTTGCTGATCAGTGCTACCTGAACGACATGTACCAAACCTTTTTCGCTCGAATGCCAACTAACGAGCTTACGTTTATGAGCACATGACAAAACGATACGACAACAAACAGTAGCATGGTCTAAGCCAAACGTTTACTGTAGATTGCTAACTTCATAGTTCAAGTGAATGCTGACTCTTGTTACATGCTGAATCGTACGTAAGCTACCTGTTGTTAGAGTGGTAACACGGAGAGAATGTGTGCGAAAATTCGGACCTGAATATGGAATCAACATAATACCCATCCGTTCATGGAACACTCCCAGAAGGAAACGTGGTTCGTAGAAACGAAAGGTCTTCAATGCTGTTTTACTCACTCATTAACAACGGTCATGAACCTCACTGGGAGATATTGTGGTTCGGGCCACCGCTCACCTCAACAGTGATGTGGAATATCGTGGAAGAAAACTTAACGGAAACGGTT
The DNA here is from genome assembly GCA_014338405.1 of Paragonimus skrjabini miyazakii. Classification (NCBI taxonomy): domain Eukaryota; kingdom Metazoa; phylum Platyhelminthes; class Trematoda; order Plagiorchiida; family Troglotrematidae; genus Paragonimus; species Paragonimus skrjabini miyazakii. The sequence continues at coordinate 505,318 of JTDE01000031.1, forward strand.
AAAGTTAATAAAAATAAGCGGAAGAATTAGAAATGGTATGAACGCAGGTATGCTGTTGGTTACCACATACTGTCATCTAGGATAACGAATCTAGTCAACGATTTGAATGGTTACGCGGACCATTACCGGGCAGACGACTCGTCCACTTTAGTCAATGGAACAGTTAGGGGTTTCATAGCTCGTGACGATGTTGTTGCTTGACCGCCACATAGTTTTACTCAATTGCCGATGGCCAGCATATAATGCCCGGTAAGGTAAACTCTCAGATGGGGAGTAAGGAATACGTGATTTAATAATCTCAAGCTGTGCAGTGTGACTAGTTGACCAATTGATCGCGCACCCCGAGTGTTCCGGAATATGTGCTGGTGAACGGCCAAATTGCTCACGCGATCATCCCATTTGATGTGAGCTAATTCCACGTCATCACAGTGTACCGTTAAACCACCTCACATCAATGATCAGCATGTGACAACCACTATTCCAGGTTCAGAAAGGTAGTTGTTACAAAAGGATTTCATTACACTCGGGAGCAATCCCACATTGCTGCGTTCCATTTGAGATGTTTACCAAACACAAAGTTAAATATGAGACAGATTGGTCCTTATACACCCCACCTACGCATAGGAACACAACATGAAGTCCTATACTAGGATTTGTAACTAATATATACACACGCAGGTCTCCATAACAAGGAAAAAAATCGAACGATGCAAATAAGCTTTATGTCCACCGGATGTACTAGTACTATCAAACGTCCCTCTTTTTGCCTACCAGTATTTGATCATACGGCCTTATCAAGTAAAACATGGCCTCGAAAATACTGTCTCACAAAAATGTACGCACTTTTAACGGACGTCTAAATAGGAAGTCTATTTCAAACGACCTTTCACAGATCACACTCGCACGTCTACCATGAATTTGCCATTCAATCTTTCTTTAACACCCGATTTCGAGAAAAGTCCAAGACAACTACAAGTGAAAAGGCATCGCGGGAGATCGATGATTCGAGAAATGTCATGACAGGGGTAGTGGGAACGGACAGAAGAGATAGTTTATAACCAAGTCATCACGCGCAGTGCACGTGCACCAGAATAAAACAATAACTACCTTAAAATCTAAAGAGTTTTAAAAACCACCAAGTCCGTCTCTTCAAACACCAACGTCCCATGATGCCTTTGCATTGGTGGACATATCAGACTTTATTTAAAATTATGTGCTGCAGAAGGTTAGAATAACAAACTAACGGACATGCGAGTGAGAAATGTGTGAGTCAGTAAGGCGTCCGTTGAAAGTGCACATATATGTTGGGGGATTATTTTCGTGGGCTTTTGAAGACAAATTCTACGTGATAAAGTTGCATGATCGGAATGGGATAGACAGAAGATAGTACATCTGAGTGGTGGGATACTGAACTGATTTGAGTGTACCGTCCATCTACGGTATTTCGGAACAGGTATGAGGGCACTTTTTGACCATTAACATATAGATTTAGTGACATTTTAATTCTGCGTTGTATGCAGTACCTCGTCAAATTGTTGCGTTCGCAATAAACAATACAACGTATAAAAAGCGCACTTAGTCTGAAGCAAATGTGGTGGATCACCCTAATCGGTAGCCTCTTATTGTTTTGTTGAGGATAGCGAAACATTGTTGCAAGCAAGTACGAGTACTGCAACTACATAACTTGACGGAACTATACGATCACCACTATGACGTAATTTCGCAAACGAGTAATAAGACGTACTTCCGACATTCCACTTCGGCGAGAAAAACAGTATGTTAAGAGCCATACTTATTATTTGGGTTCGCTTTACAGCAACTGGCAATGCGGTCATCGAGCTGTACACATTGGCCATCACGTATACAAAGCGAGCTAACAGGCCACATAGGTCTTCCATAAGACTGATATCAGTACTCCATGTCGACCAGTCGAAACCCATAATGCCTGGAAGTAGTTAAGGCTTTGTTATACAGACCGTATGTAATGAGGCCCTGTTTTACTAAACAATGATAGTGACAGTGTGGTAAAAATCTACTTCGATTCACCGCTTATCCAAACTCCGACACAACAGAAGACTTGACATGAGACCAAGTCAAACGCCGCGATAAGATACCACATCAGGATTTGACAGTCAGCCACAATGTTACACCTTCTGTTTGATGTCAAGTTCTTTGTTCCGTATTTCGCCAATCAATTTGCGGTTTGTGAATTTGCATGTACCATTGAGATCGGTCAACGACAAATTCTGATTTCTTTAATACTGATGTACATTTATAAGTGCGGGTTCTTGTTTCATGGACAAGTGTTTACTACAACCAATCAGAGGTCTTCGCCTTATTACTTGTGTGGTGTTTCAACTCAAGTACAAGTCCTAGGGCCATTCGAAGTTCCAAATTTTAAATATTACAGGCAGTCGAATGTGTTCCAGCATGTAAACATAGAAACTCGCATCTCGATTAAAATTTACCAGGATCAATCTACTCATCCAGAAGGCTGACACACTTCCCACATAATTACCGAACGTCCACAGTCAGCGCGTTAACTGAGGCATCAGTCCTATCAGGATTTTTTTTTAACCACTAAAGCAAAAGCCAGTAATAGGTCCAAGAAACATGAGATTCTGCTTATCATAGGCGATGATGTACTTACTACCAATGCAATATAATGATTCCATTCACTTGCTTATACTTCTACCAAGAAGTTTCATTTACAGGAGAAATATTGGATGCTGGCCTGAAATCTGAAGTATTTCTTGTTTTATTGGAAGATAATCGGAATATACATCGTTTGTTTGGGTTCCGTTGAGTTATTCGCCGTCCATTTCATTTCCTATACAAGGTACCCTTTTGATTGTAAACAGTGAGATGTTGTATCTCTGGGGCTCGAGAGTCTTTTTGAAATTTCTCACGTACTCAGCCGGGTTTGTTGGAGTGTCAAAAGCCTTCCTCTTCTCAAATATATCAGTTCACTTCCTCGTGGTAACTTGTGAATAAAGTGAGTGCAAAATAAGTGTTAGTCACCAAGAAGTACAATCATAGAACGTTACGTTCCCGCCCGGACCACTGACGGAACAGCCCGATGGTTGCGACGCTGATTGGACAAAGATACACAACCAGTCTTCAAAGCGCCCGCCGCCTATGTGGGTAGCCATACTTTCGTTACTGTCATGTTTAATACGTCTGTGCGTAATTCGTTTAACATAAATCAGCCTACAGCTCTTCAGTAACATGTCTGTTTGCTGCGGAAAATATCTGTTAGAGAAGATAATGTTAAAAGATGTAGTTGTAATGATTTCGTCCCAGTCCCTGATACATCCGACTTTCTTAATCGACTGAGAAGTACAATATATAACTGACTTGAATGCATAAAGGTTAATGATGCACCTCAACAAGTTCCTCAATACCAGATACCGTGTAGAATAGCAACATACATCTTCGACCCAATTTGGATATAAAATAGAACGATGTATTACGAAGCTACACACTCAGCTTATTCGAACAGACTGTTTATTTGTTAGCCTGAATTGACGAAAGAAGAGACGGAGAATGCACCGAGACTTATGAAACAGCTGTGGGTGTTGTTACAAGTGCAGTTGTTTAAACAGTCCAAAAATTAACTAATGCCTTCAGTGAACGGTTTGAATAGAATATTCACGGGAGGTTGTCAGAAGCACCACAGCTTTGTCACAACGAGCGTAAAACAGGTAAACGATCAACACTACCTTACACCGAACCCCACTGTGACCGACAGTCTAGCGATACCGTTGACTAGCAATGAGATGAAAACGCGTCCCAACACTGAACGCTCTTGTCAAAGTTTAAACAATTCAACAGTGTCCTGCCCATATGAGACAAAGTGTTCCGCATTAGAATACATATCACGTGGTGCAGAGGATGCAATCTAAACTAAACTCACGTACTTTTACCAAGGCGTCCGGTTGATCTCGCGCCAACTCCTCAATATTCACACCTCCCTGCTCACAGCCGATCATTACCGGCCCCCCCAATTCCCGGTCCAACACAATGGCGAAATAATGCTCGCGTCGGGAGTACTTGCGTTCGCAAACCATCAGTGTGTTACACAGCTGCCCGGCTTCGCCAGTTTGGGCTGTGTAGATTCGATGTCCCAACATGCGCTTAGCCAAGTTTAATGCCTCCTCCGTCCTGGTAGGATAGAAACAGAGTGCCATGAACGAACAAACATGAGAGTAATGTAGGTGTACACATACGCTCACCAGTCACTAATGCAATTAGTAAGGAGAATCTCAAGAGTAAAACGAACTCATGGGATAGCAGTACATGCATAATAAGCAAGGAAACAAAGAATGACAGATGGAAGACGAATAAAAATACTATTGGTTTATGTTTGGGAGTGTTCTCAACCTGTGAGCTGCTCCGATAAATCCTGCACGACAGTGTACATGACACACTTGAGTATGTGATCTAACTAACACCGACCTTTGACGGGGTGTGAATGGCTGTCACACTAGCCATTTACTAGTCCCAATTAAGACGAGTGATTGAGAAAGTGAGAAGGCAACCGAAGACAGGTTAGGTTTTTTTGTCCTTAATGGTTCTGTTTCGGATCAGGGTACACTGCAAGCAACCCACCCAACGAGTGGTACGATGCAGCGCAAGTGATATGGATAGCCAAGAGACAGGGGTATAATGTAACAAATGACTGTCTTGTTGACACACCGGAAGGAAATGGATTCACAATACTAACCGTCTGAATTGAAATAGGGGTGTGCGAGCAATTCGGCAGTCAAACCGACAACCTTAAACTTGATGACGCGTTCCAGTGGATTACTATTCAAACTGGTGATGTCAATAGCTCGTGCCAAACGTGTTAGGAGCATTTAGGGGAAGAAATTCCACGCGAGAGGACCTCAACCTAAAAGCAAATACAGTAATCATAACATTAAAACATCCTCTTTGTATACCACCGCGCGCATATTCGATGTAACTTCGGGCTGGCTCAGCAGATAACAGCATGATACACTCCAAGTGGACCACTCCGAACAGAGGATTCACTTAAGCACCGACACCGACTTCAATTTTAGGAATAGACGGATAAGTGTACAGATCACGATGATCGCAAATCGGAACAAGAAAGCGTGAGAGGGTCTCCAACGAAAAAAACATTTCGATGGTAAAACCCCAGCCAGTGATCGTTGCACCATTATCTGCCCACGGAAAATTTCTGCTTCAGATTTGAACTAACTAGACATTGAGACTGTTATCATGAATAGCTGAACCCTTTTGGAAGTACTTGTAGTCTTGACGATTGAATACTGGATTGCCATGCTTCAGGTTGAGCTCAATACTGACACAGAGAGCTATACACAAAAGACCATTTACTCCAATTATAGACTGGTGACTCGTCCAGGAATGAACCAAATAATTATCGACCAAAATGGCGTTTTCTCACCGAACTGGCTCACCGTCCCCGGACAGGTCTTAATGCGACGTGATATAAGATCCTCAAAGTATGAGCCCTTAGTTAATGAGATCAGTCATATAGCTCCCAGAGGGCAATTTGCACCTTCATCCCTTAATGTCTACCGCGAATAACAAAACCAGTTTTGATTCCTTTGCTAAAACACGAAGCTCAAATCAGCCCGAATTGTAGACTGACGCTGTTCAACGGGAGGTCACAAAGGCGGAATCACTTCTTGCGCCTCACATCGAATACACCGACAGACCAGATATAACACCATCGTTGGAAAAAAAATAACGAACTCATACATACGGTCTGAGAGACAGGGAATTACTTTCGCACTTATCCATCGAAGCACTTTTCTTGAACCTTTCCTTAATCGTTGTCTTCACTCTTATTTCTTCTTAGAACGTTGTGTGCATTTACTCTAGACGTCGTCATTAACCATCATATATAATTCATATTTCTTGTAAGAGAATTTTCAACGGAATTCACACCTCAAACAAGAGATACGAATCCTTTAGGGGCTTCATGTAGTGCCCTATGCTTGATCTATGCAGCTAGGTCGTGTGGTCTGACAAGAGTTCAAACCGCAGACCTTTGAGAGTCCGTATAGTACATGCACTCAAAGCAATCCCCAGAAATGGTGAAGCACGAAAACTGAGTGAGAAGTGTCAGACATCAGGTAAAAAATAACGCACCCACTCACGAGAATACAATCTTCACACCGCCTTTCAGACCACTATCCCATATTCCCTTGCCTCGACCACCGGCCAACACTTGCGCCTTCACCACAACATCTGTGCTCGGTGTGGTCTCACCTGTGCAAGAGAGAATTGTGAACAAGCGAGCAAAAAAAAAGTAAACATCACGAGAGACGAAAGCTGATACAATTGTACACAAAATGCTATCCCGGAATGAAGCGCAAAGAAACAGAATCACCTTGTGATGTGCAAACAAAAAGTTGAGGTTATATCGGCAATTAGGCGCAAACCACTGCATTTTGTGATCACTAGGTGACAAGCAAATGTAATCAGGCGGCAAAAACTATGAGGGGAATTGCAGAAGTAAATGTGGCTCTAATCGACGATCGCATGACTAATAGCCTAATCCAAAAGCCTCTAAGTCTATGCAAACATATTTCATCCATCGATGGTTTTTTTATAGCATATGAAAACAATGGGACACAAAGGCAGTTAGAGACAGAAAGAGGAAATCAAGCACAAGGTGAGCGCCGCTGATCATAACACACCGTGTTAGTAGCCAGGGGTGCGTATAGCCCTTTGTACACTAGCTTGGAAATCTAGAACGGTTAACGGATATGTATTCCGAAGTGAGAATCTGTAAGCCCACACACCAACCACCTGCCAGTCCCTCACAAAACTTAGTTCACTGCACGATAAAAACGAATGGCGGTAAATATACCAAAATGGGGAGCCCGAATAGTGAAGTGACGTGTTGAGTATACCTGATTAAAATGTGTGACTACAGATCAAATCGTTATTCAGCGGCATATGTAGACAATGCTGCGAAAATGACAAAATCGGAGAACAACTCGACAGTGCCTCAGTTCAACAAAAGGAGGGTGAGAAGTGATCCGCTGTAAACTCGGACTTTCAGAGTTTTGAGATTGAATATGCGAATGGCAATTACAGGTAACAGTAGTCAGCGACAAGAACCAGATAAGATATGCTAAACAGAATCAGTTTGTTTTCGTGGTCGTAATCATTGAGAATTGGTCACGAGACGCACTATGCCCATTCTAACAATGGTGTGAATCCAGACCAAATCAAGTGGTTCGATAGCTCAATTTTCATCGATACTCAGAAACTCGACGGTCTGGTTGATAGGATTTTCGATTCGTGACACGAAGATTGCCGGTTTGAATTTCAGTCGGACCATCTCCACTCAATTAGTCAGAACAAGGACAAAATTAGGGGTAACACGTTGGGGTGAGCGTCGAAAAAAGTCGAGGAATGTCAGTATTATTTTTAAACATATTCTCCAATTACCTTTGACCAGCAAACAAGCAAGTAAACGCACGGAGAGATGTGACAGAAACAAAATAACCAATCGACTTGGCAACTATAGGGTGCAAACTGACAGCAGCTGGTCAGAAAGATTGAGCAAAAGCGAACAAAAGTTTACGGTAGTCATGCACCCATGTATATCACCGTCGCACGTGAACAAGCGTTTTCTACAAGGGAGACCCGCGCACAGTACTCTGGATTCGGATCAGGTGATCGAAAAAAGCGACTAGATTTAAACATCAGGCAGGCGGGTAAGTCTGCTTTAGCACAAGCTGGTCTAGAAAAACTGCACACATCAACCAGAATTCCAAATACCTTAGAACAAAACCATAGTTGTGTAGCACGAAAAATGAGTTAAGTTCAGAGGCGACACAAATAGACAGCAAATGAAAGCAGTGCAGGGAGGACAATGGGGCACCAAAGACAACAAGTCGAAACACTCGTGCGAGGTGCTTTGCAAAATTTATAGACCAACTATTCCGACGTGATAAATAGAGTAATACATCGGACCCTTAGTTGGTTTAATGCGGCAAGCCGAGTAAGAAGGTACATGCACGCACGTATAAATCGGTAACATTAAACTGAACAATTGAGAACCGTGTGTCATCGAGACAGGTTGTCGCGAATGAAGTAGTAAAAAGGATAAGATCAATAATGAAACAATTCTAATATAGGAACGTCACTGGTGAAGATATACTGCTCTACTCGAAAGCGTTTCCGAAGGAGGGTACGGTTACACATGATCCCCATGTTTACTCAGCAGTTAGGCTCTTCAAACAGACTGGCCTTCAACACACTGATCTTGAGTGTGCCCGATTGTCTGCTCCATTGTAAGGATTTTATTGGAACTCGTAAACAAACAGTTATTCCTAAGTGTTAGTCAATTTTCACGCTAGTCACACGTTTATAACCAATGTGAACATGTATGATGAATTCATACCAAAACTTGTCTTCCTGCAAACTGGCCCGAAGCGGATCAATATTCCAAATGATATAATAAGTGCACAGAAGCAACAACCACCAACTGCCCTATTCCAGAAATGAAAGTTCATGTCGGCGCACCCAAGATGAATGAAATACACTTAGCTAAGTGCGTGGTCCAAAAAGTAATTTATCTTTTCAGTGCTGTCATTGATCAGTAAGATAATCTCCCCAGTAGGATTTATGAGATTGCTAGTTTTTACACTCCTATCCGGTGAGACAGCGAATAACTGTAATCGAAATGTTGGTAAGCTTTTCAGTTGGCGCTGCGGTCCCGACCAGGCTAAATAAGTAGTGCTTTCCGCAGGTGAACGTGTTCAGATAACAAGTTCATTATGCTAAAAGGACCTTTTACTTGATGGAAAAGGCCAGATAACGAAACGATGCACAGTATACAGGCGAATACAGTCCGGAAGAATGTGGTAGAGTTCGATTTGACTGCGGGAGAATTATGGAAGAAACGAGGAAGACGGTAGTGACAATTAGAATGAAGTGAACAGGTAAGGCAAGCATAGGTCAGACGATAAGTGAAAAGGCCAAATGTAATGATGACAACTTTAAGAATCAATCATAACTCAAACGCACAAACCAGACCATGCAATAATAAACTAAGGCGTGCACATTCATGTAGGTGGCACTGGTAGTGGCAACACAAGATGCACAAAAACAAACTGCCGACCAGATCTGAAACCTGAACGAAAACTGGTGAAATGCAGCAGCGGGCAGATACACCACTAGAGATGATCCGGTGAAACAACAGTCAACAAGGGGAAAAAGTACGCAAACAAACCGAATGATTCTAAAATATGAAGGAAATCACACTTCAGTTGCAGACATGATAATGATCAAAATGATATGAGCGAAAGATTAAAAATAGTGGCAGAGTAGGTGAGTGAAAAAATCAGGAGGGAACTGCAATGTGAAATGGCGTGAGAGTATGTAATTTCGGGTGCGGACACAAATATAATAATCGTGATACTGAGAATGATCGTGCGCAAGCTCATATGTCAGGTCGAACAAATCAAGAGAATAAATGCAGGCTAGATTCAACGAAGCAGAGTTGCCGTTAATGAATATTGTGGAATTGTAATGAATAGGAAACTCAGTTCACTACCGGTAATGTTTTGGTCAGAATACCAAGTTATATTCGGCGAGGTCAAATAACTAAATTCTTGTCAGTACTTATGATAACTGCAATAAAAGGATCTGGTCATTGGTAAGATAACTACTGGGCTGATGTGAGTATACCTCAGTTAACCAACCGTCAATCACTTACAACGGTTAAACACGTCAATAAAAATGACATAAACAACCGTGGGGGAGGTTGTAGATTTTTACATTGATATTATTGCGCATTTACGTACAGTTTTCCTTTTTGTTACAGCCGTTGTACTTGCATTCCAGACCTTCACTTTAAACAATTCAATATTATCTGCCCGGTTTAGTAGTTGCATGTTGAGAAAGATGAGACCAGAAGAAATGAGTCATTGAATATAGATAATACACGGTGAAAGGGCTTCCGAAAATCCATATAAAGGAACGTGTAGATTAAGGAATGAGAAAAATATGGCTGATAATGCCGGCTGGGTCAATGGTCCGATTCTACTTGCACATTGGTTCTTTTGTTAGCCTCAAATTAAGGGTTTTCTTGTCAAAGAATACTCACGGATGTTAGGAATAGATGGGAAGGTGAAGCAGGTGACCATGCAAAACCAGTCATTTGGGTTATGAAGACAGGTTTATGCCTCAGCAAACTGTCTGCATTGTGATGTTAACAAGCGCAAGTGATACAGTACAGGTAACGAAGAGCGAATGAAGAAAACATTTTGGCACCTGTCACAGTAGCCGACGTACTGCAGATATTAGTCGTAGTCACAATGTGGGGATAGATGAATCTTCATCTAGCTATGCAATTCTTGGTGATGCACTTGCAGCAACCAATAATTTGAAATACTAACACAAGACCAAAGATAATATTCGTGAATAGGGCCATAGAAAATGTAACGCTATCGATAGCCGACGTTTTTAATGTGTTTCATTTGTCAAACACCGAAAAATACGTACGGCTAGATGTATTATCTACTATATATCATACGTTTTAAATAGACGATTTTTTTGTGCAAGAAATATCAGATTGTCTAGAAAATTAATCGATGCACTGCACAAGATAACGGTGAAAATTACGAAGATGAGATTGTTGCAGAAAATGCATCTTTATGTACGACTTGGATAGAGCTGATCCAAAATTGTGCACAACTCTGTACGTTTGCTTTGAAACAACACCTCGATACGCTGCCAAAAGCATCAACACTGGTCGGTGTAACAAGGAAAATGAAAGTACACAAACAGTCATGGATGGCAGGCCCTTTTAAAATATGTTTCTATTATATTTACTCGCTTTTTAATTTTAAATAAAGGTGTATTGAATCTACACACGCTGTGGAACTCCCTTAGCAGAGACCACTTCTGAGTACTCCTTTGAGTTAGCACTGTTCGGAGGGACAACCGAGACAGCTTGCTGAAATTATTGTACACCAATTCTGGCGTTCGGCATGGATGCCCAATCTCTCGTCTCTCATCCAACTACGTGATAACTGAGATTCTAAAGACAGCACTCGGAGATTCCGAGAAGCTCAAAGTGGAGCTTCTTCCGAGGAAAAAAGCTGACCGATAGGGAGTATCCAAACGACAACCTTTCATTCAGTTCTTCTGAAGGCAACATACAGATCATGCTGAACTAATAAAATGATATGGTACGAGGAGTACCTTGCAAGTTTAGCGTGACCCTCAGCATACCTTTACAACAGACAGGCCGCCGAGACTAACGATCGCTTCATCTACGCAACTAGTGCTTTCCCATCAGCTAGTGTTGTTAACAAGACACCTGCGTAGATAGCAAAGGCACGTATTGTACCTGGAAATCTTTTGGTGCTTGACTGGCGAGCACAGAGGATTCAGAATGCACATATGCGGCCAGTCTCGCTCTACGGATCAAAGGCTTGACTCATCATTACAGAAGATAAGAAGAGGCCCTCGGTGTTCCATCCCTTATAGTCTCCGACGTTTAGCCTGTGTCGAACTGGTAGATTGTGTGACCAACGCGACAGTCCTTCGGGATGTACTTGGTGCTAGGAGGCGCATTTCCTAATGTACTAACATTTGATCATAATTCACGTTTGCTTATTCGTATCACTCACCATTATCTTCTATACATTACAGCCACTGTACCGTCCTTCTCAGAAGAGTAAACTCTGCGATGGAGAATCGAACTCTCATGTTTTAGTTATGACGTTGTTTACAGGCCTGGTAAAGAGAATCAGGCTGCTGACGCCTTATCACGAGGTTATTGTGATCCATGAACTCATTTGATCTCAAACTACATGAATCATTGTGCCATCCTGGTGTTACACGTATGTTACACTTTGTGAGATCAAAGAACCTTCCATTTTCTACTCGGTACCCCACATGTACCGAACTCAAACCCAGATTTTATACACCACCGAGGGCAAACCTCATTAAAGCGACACAACCTTTTGAAAGACTAAGTGTTGACTTCAAAGGACCTCTCCCATCTACTTCTCGCAATAAATACCTCCTTACTGTTATTGACGAGTTTTCTCGATTTCCCTTTGCTTTTGCATGCTCTGACACATCTTCTTCTACCGTCATTAATTGTTTTTTGTCAACTATTTGCTATTTTTGGACTACCTGCTTTCGTACACTCGGACCGCGGTGCAGCATTCATGTCTTCAGAACTGAAAAGTTTCCTCCACGGAAAAGGTGTAGCTACCAGCAGAACTACACCATATAACCCAGCTGGAAATGGTCAAGTAGAACGGCTTAACTCAACACTTTGGAAAGCCATAACACTCACACTGAAGTCCAGAAACCTTCGAATCAGCACTTTTAGATGCTCTACACTATGTGAGATCCCTACTTTGTACGTCCACGAATGCGACACCGCATGAGCGAACGTTCAGCTTTAATCGACGGTCAACTTCCGGAACATCGCTCCCTAAGTGGTTAATTTCAGGTGGTCGCGTACTTTTGAAGAAACAACAACGAGCGTCCAAATACGATCCTGTAGTTGAGGAAGTCGAATTACTGGACTGCAACCCGCAGTATGCACACGTCCGACTGCCGAACGGGAAAGAAGAGACGGTGTCGGTAAAACACCTAGCTCCTCGTGGAGAGCCCGATGACCTTGGAACCTCCGAATGTTCAGCTGACGCTAATGACCTGATCGAGGCGACAGAAATCGTACATGAAATGTGTTCTAACGACGAGGCCGCTGACTCTCCTACTCCAACCACTTATGAATTATTAAGGCAAAGGCAGCAACGTCTTCACCCGTATAATCTGAGGAGCCGCGAAGCATAGTGATAGCTTTCCCGCAATTTTCTTCCTGACAACCACATATATTTGTTTCATTTCGTTACTGGTGAATTTCGTTTCTGTATTTATCATTACATCATCCATACGCGTTACTCACCGTCCATTTTATCAGTGGGGGAGAATGTACTAACATTTGGTCATAATTCACGTTTGCTTATTCGTATCACTCATCATTATCTTCTATACATTACAGCCACTGTACCGTCCTTCTCAGAAGAGTAAAGCCTTACTCTACGGGCCTTTGTCTTCTAACAACTCAACGTGCCACTTATCGAATACCGTTTTTCTGACTCATTACACCTAACGAGACAGCCAAGGCGCGTCACGCGACATCGATCGGCCGGCCCAGCTCGGATGGTATGGTTGTGGGTGGTGATATGGTCCCACTCAGCCAATCAGATTGCAGGCGTGCGGTCGAACGCCTGTGCGCTATCTGGACAGTGTTTTTTCTCGCGTTGCCTTCTGACGCCTCCTGTAATGTGATTTGTTCTAACTCCCTGACTGCCATATATGACTGTATCATTTGATTCGCTTTGTGTCTGTCGGCCATCTATGGTAATCGTTTTGTCATATAACTTTAGAGCTTCTGTGGCCTAAGTTTTGTCTCGTCTCGTCCAATAAACAGTGCCGCCGCGTCTCTTCTAACTTGTCAGTTTTGGGTCAAGCGACTGAGCGCGTAACCAAGGTGACGATCCAATACTTGGGAAACTAACAAGTTCAAAACCGTAGGTTGGCGGAGTGTTTGTTGCAAAGCGCATCGTTCAATGAGGCTGGTGACAGCTGGAAGAAACCGCAAGATGACCAAACAGTAACTTCATCACGAGTTACGAAAACTTTCGCGGTCCCGCAAAAGAAAGTTGGGATGTGCCGTCTTCCAGGTTGAGGGGAGCGGCCGTCTACGCCATTAGTTATAAACGGTCTTAGACACAGCAGTGTGTCACAGCTAATGGGAAGCCCGCATCCATAAGAAGATCGACTACTGCGAGCTTACACCGTTGTCTATTTCTCTTCATGCACTTGAATTTAATTGTTAATCTGTTAGCCAATGGGGTACCGTCAGGATCAGCGGCAGCTTAAGTCAGATTATCGACAAGTATGACACAGAGGTAAAAATGTCACTGTGTACGGAGTTCCCGGGACAAAATTACTTGTCTTGATATGCCAATGAAAACGTCAACATTGGAGACGACGCTAAAAAATAACCTGAGAAAGATTAAAAACTGTTGGTTTTACCCAACATCTCGAGGGGAATTCATAAAACAGAACGAAGTTTCTGATTCACAGTAAAATTGCAAATAATCGTTCTCGCATAAGAACGAACATTTAGGGATAACTGTTTCGGAACACCATCTGTCACACAGATGATAAGGAATCCTTGTCAAGAGCCTTTTTAAGTGAATAATGTTCTCCGGACTCACAACGAGTATATAAATCCCAAAAAACCGATACATTTCATTGGAAAGTCTGTAGAATGAAGGCAACCGGGGAGAACATATCAGACGATCGTCAAAAGTAGCTTTTAGGTCTAGAATTACCAAGACCGTTGACAGAATAGAATAGTGTTGATGCCACAGCACTTGTCACAAAATGAACGCACGATCGGTGAATCCGCGGCCGGGTAAAAAATTTGCTCGCTCTTCTTGCGTTTGGTTCCCCGTGATTTAGAAGCTGTCGTATTAAGGGATTGTTGAGTGCCCCACATGCGGCGGAGAAAAGTTTCTGACTATTTAGTCCTGGTATTTTGAAAAGGAAAATGACTAGATAACCACCATTCACAAAGTGAGGCCGGTCGAGATAAGAATCTATCACCCTCAACTCTGAAAAAAAGTCAAGTAACCCCTCTTTCATCGAACGTTGCAGACAGAGAAATTATCCTATATTTTTCATGTTTCTTAATGGTCCGATTCATTCCTGTACATTTGTTCAATTTTGAGGAAGTTAATTCACTTAGAGGTTGCTCTATAAAACAGAATGGTCAACACGACTGAAGTGAGCATGGATTCACCTTAACAGTAGGTATTTATAAAATCTGGAAAACATTAGCTTAGCACATTGTGAGTGCTACTATAACATTAACCTTCAAGCATAATTCCGATTGCTACTATAGTTCCTCATTCAAATCCTGATATTTTGAACGAAGTGGTATGCCCGTCTAGCGGCCTACGCATACGTCCTCACGAACCTTAGCTCATCTACATACGCCGTAGAGATGGACGTGCATTTGTATGCACCCCTGTTTACTCCAGTGCATTAAACAAGACGAGCTGTGACCAGTAACCATCCAACCCCCGATTCATCATCATCATTGACAACAATACATCAGTGGTTCTCTCTGATGCTTAACTGCCAAACCATGAGAAAAAACACACCCTTGATCCGTTATTTGGAAAAAGGAAATCCCCAACAGTACTCGGTTTTTATCTCCGCCCACCACCCATTGATACCAGTGAGTGTAAACATTAGACAGCATGAACTGCAACCACAAAATAAGTGAACGTGAACAACTTGACAGACGTTATTAAGGTTGAATGAATTTGAACCACCAACAAAATCGCACGCATCAACCCCAACAGTCGCATTCCCGGAACAAGGCTGGGCATAAACACCAGGATAAAGGTACAGGTCATAATCGGTAGCAATAAACCAGCTATTGACATTAAAACTTGGTTGTCACATACTGGGAAACGGCAAGAAAAGGTGTAGGCTGGATGCATCAATTAATGATGACGTCAGCAGAGCCCTGAAGATTGACAACCGTGCGATAAGTAAAATGGTTTCCAAACTGAGTTAGTAAGAAAGTTCGCATGATGCACGCCACCGACTGTTAACATGCGATGTCCTTGTATGTCGCGTTATTGACCCCCTAGTTAACGTCAGTGTCCTTGTCGCATGCAGCTTGGTACGAGATTAATAGTATACTGGGTTCAAATAAATACTGCATCTCCACCGTCAACAGTCTTATCGATTACGCCTGACTGTGTTTATGCGACTTGTGAGTCGGTGCATCATGTATCAAAGTAGCCTATTTAGCCTATCATCCTGGCTGAATGCTACAGACTATACTCACATGGTCGTAGTAAATTTCAAGGGGCATGTGGGGTCATTTATAAGTCTATGGAATCAGAATGAACATGTATCGACGAAAGTCAGATTTAAATTGACGGATTTTTAAACGGAAAGGAAAACGACTTTATTATCACAAATTATCTAACTGGAAGCGCCATTGCTTCGATAGAAGGCTTGTAAAACTCTCCAATTACTTCTGCTGTACAGAATTCATCTCGTGACACTGCTGCCACTGACATACCATCCAATGCAGCAACACCTCGTGGCACCATAGACTCACCGGACAGCACGTTTGGCAAGTTCTATCCGTCTTGTTCTTTATCCTTATTTTCCTAAACTTTATAAGCTCTTCAGATTAGTTAGTTAGCTAGCATGGGACGTGCCATTAGTCCGACTGCCGACGTTTGTGGACCGTGTTCGGGAGCAGTAGGGCTTCGCAGCAAAGCCATGACCTGTGACTTCTGTAACTAGTGGGTTCACTGCAAGTGCGACCCCGAATTCCCCACAGACTTGCATTTAGGGCTCCGAGACTCACCCACCCCGGCCCTGGGATACCATTGTGTGACATGCTGACTAAACATCCGTAAGGACAGCATCACTCAGGACACAGACAGAACAAGCGAGTTAGTCAGTTCCTCAATCTCTACAAGATGCAGCGCGGATACGCCAACGCCAGGCAACCTCAGCCAGGCTGCACACAACCAAAGCCCGCCGTCTCCTGCACTACCTAGTAAACCAGCTTCTACAGTTCGCACTAAGCGGAAGCGTGGTAAACGCGTCGTCACTGTGTCTCAACAAGCTGGTGCCTCCAAGTCGCCCATCGGCACGAACCAAGAAAGCACTAAACCGTTAATCGAAAGCCGTAATCATACAGCCGTTCCCAGCTCAGAACACAGGGTACAAACACGCCCAGGCTTAGCCACTGCCTCGAGTTCACTAGACACAATTTCATTATCTATAACGCTGCAGAAAGCTGATGATCAGTTGCAGTGGAGATCCCTTTACGATCTACTTAAGCTAGGAGTGGAAGATAAACCCACGCTATGCAAGCTTCGTAAGTCCCACCAAGACGGACGCCCTCGGCCAATCCGTGTCACGCTCGGCCAGATAGAAGACGTCGAGGAGGTTCTCTTAACAGCATCTTCCTTGCCTAGACTTAATGATTCTTGCCTATGAGCGAAACCTGACTTCCCTTGGGTGATCAGGGGGACTCGACGAACGGCATATCGCAACCCCCAGAATTCCCAGTATGATCGAACGTGTAGTTTAGTTGTACACGGCGTAGAGGTGCTGAAGGATGCGGATTCATTGCGCGCACACAAGCATGACATCGACCAGTAGAAGCTTATCCTAGCTAAACTAAACCTAGACGAATGTGGAACGTGGTCTATCCAACGCCTTCCACGTCCAGTACACCTGAGCTCCATATCAGCCCCCAGACTATTACGAATCACTCTCTTCACAAGAGATATGCTGTCCACTGTGCTTCAGAGGTGGTATACGTTAAAAAACAGCTTTCCATTTGAGATCCGACTTAGGTCTGAACGTGGAACACCTTTTACTGGTATACCTCCCATGGCGGCAAGTGTGGTAAAGATGACCAAGATACCGGAGGTCATCAGTAGCCCACCACCTCCCGCACAACCAAAAAACCTGGTACAGTGTAATACTCGGAATTAGGGACTTCGAATAGCCCTTGAAATCGTACTAGGATTGAAACCTCCACGCAAGTAATAAGCAGAAGACCCCGCACTGGTTGCAGTAAGCAGTTCATATTCATGAGACAAGCAGCCGAATTTGTGGTTGTACAACAGTATTAAACAAATCATAGTCACTCATTGGATGATCATACGGACACATACAAAGTCACAAACTGAATGTTAATTGGTGCAATACGGAACAAAGAAATAAGCGAATAACAGAAGACGTAACATTGAGACGGCTTGTCCAATCCTGATGCAGTATCTTCAACGCGACGTTTGGATTGGTTTCTTGTTAGAACTTCTATTGTGTCGGGGTCTGGATAAGCGGTGAATCGAGTAGATTTTCATCACATACAGCCGACCTCAAAAAGGTTGGCCTAGCTCTAGTAGTACCCGTTACACATCTGAAGGCAGACACTATCCCAGATGAGGGTAAGCAGATACACGTATCTAGATGGTAGTGTATGTTTACTAATGTTCTTCCTTTAAAAAACAAAGTGGAGGAACTGCGACAACTTGTCGACTCAAAGAAGCCCAAGAGTGTAGGTGTAGTGGAGACATGGCTAACGCCGGACATATCCGATCACGAGATAGAACTCCCTGGTTATACTATCTTTCGCAAGGATCGGCTAGCCAGCAGAGGTGGGGGCGTAGCAACCTACGAAACAGAGACCTAACCCTGCTTTCACTTGAGTCCGCAGCCTCAGAATGCAGTGCGATTAGATGAGCCACCACAATCCTCCGGACATCGTTCTAAGGGACTTCAACCTCCTGCATGCAGGCCTCTCCAGCGGGCTAATGTCTAGTACTGCGGCCACGGAAGTCTACAACCTCGTGCAGGAAGTAGGACTCACTGAGCACGTCAATCAACCCACAAGATGGAGAGAACGTCACAGGCCATCCTGACTACTGAGCCCCATATGGTGGATATAGTCGAAGTTGGTACGTCATTAGGTGCAAGCGACCATGCCACAATTAGTTTTCGCTTAATATGCGACGTCACGATCATTCGCCCTTTACTGTCGGCTCGACGTAACTCCAGACTGGCCAACTCTCGAAAGATGCAAGAACATTTACCCCAAACTAACTGGCCACCACCTAAAGAATGTAGCAAGGTAGACGAACATCTGGAGCGTATTATGTTATACCTGAACACCGCGATAAGTAATTCAGTCCCACTTCATACTCCACGCCCCACCTGTAAGTCGTCCTGACTCAAACCATCGACCAAGCGTCTAATGAAAGAGAAGCGGGCCTTGTGGAATGCAATTCTCCTTAAAGGAGATGGCGCCTCACAACTGGCATACAGATGCTGTCGTACTCAATGCACAGCAGCCGTACGCGCCGACCGCAGGGCTCACCAAGTATCACTTGCGAGATCTATCACCGATTGTGCTAAAAGGTTTTCCGGGCACATGGCCTCCTTGACCAGATCGAAAGCTGCCATATCCTCTCTCATGGGACCTCTAGGGGGAGTTCTATAGGGTATTGTACACATCTTCATATTCCGCTTTATTTTTATATACAGTTTGCACCACTTTTCCTTGTACAGAATGAACATCACTTGTTTGAATTGATTCTGCTTAGCAATACATTTTTGGTGCGAGCGTCTCGTCTCCTGTTTCGTATAGATTGGGATTGCCTGTAGCGAGCTATTAGGCTACTGCGTTTTGAACTGAATATTGGCATTTGTACCTTTGAATTGGGTTAGTCCCCTACAGGATATAACGAAATATAGTTCCTAGCCTAGACAGAGTAGAGGACTTATTAGACTATTATAATCTAAGACAATGTAAATAGCATGATGCGCTTTGAGCAACTCGAGAAGATCATGGATTACGACCATCTGACTGCAGCCAACGCCTATGTTCATGGTTAAGAATGCAGCAAACGGACATAAGCTCAAACCGTGTGCAGGCAAAATGTAAGCACATACCCAAGTGTTTACAAGCCTTCTCAACATCCGCGAGACTTTTCGTAACTATGAATTTTGGAACCGGAATGTCGTACTTTTGCAAGAGTTCCATAGCCGTGAACTCATGAATTTTGAGAGATCGAGATGGTTGAACCTATATATTTATAAAAAATCTTTAACCAAGCTCAACGAACATATTTTAATAACTTAGAGCCAAAAAAGATGAAGCGACGAGAAATCATCCGAAAAAGGCAAATCAAAAAGCCACCATTGAGCGGGGATCAGTAAAACACATCCTTAATAATGGTTTCTGCAATTCAAGTACTGGGATGTTCTCCCAGTTTAGCATCTAGGTTTCAAACGTTCCATCACCAAACGAGGTGACATCATCAATGCGTAAATCTTTGATGATGGAGTTTAATGGTTTTCACCGATCTCAATTTCAATATCAAATCCAGGACTTGATGAAAGTACAGCGCTTGTACAACACTTTGTATTACATAATTTTCATTGTGTTTTGCTCGTTTTCACTTTTTCAAGTTTATCTGTACACCTGGTATATAAACCGTGCGAATCGAAAATTCACCTTGTCTCGAAGGGCTGTGCGTTGTAGCGTCTTGTACAGCATTTTGCGTTGCATAATTCTCGTTGTTTTTCGCACTTTTCACCTTCTTCAAATTCACATGTACAGTCGTTTAAATCATGTGAGTCGATTCATTGATCAATACAAAAAAATTTTGGTTTCCAAGGTCGCGAGCCCTGTCTTCTCTCTCTGCGTTCAGAGTTGCGTGCGCTTAGATTTTTGGGAGAGTTAACGGCTAACAGAATCCACATTCATTTCAGCGAATTTCCAAACTCATCGGTCGTCGAAATCCTCTTCGTTGTGACCTCTAAATTTACCTGGGAACTATACAACGGATCGTATCTATTGGATACTTCATTCAGTGTGGTGGAACTCTAAACGACGCACCTTCACGAACTACTGTGAGTCAGTTATTTCCATTTTTGCTTTCATATTCGCACCAGTATTGTATATAACGTTTAGATCCACTACAGCGTTCTCTCTCCGCTCCGTGTCGTTTGTCTCCTGGCTTTTGGGAAATTAAATTGCTAACGGAATCTGGTATCCACTCCGGTAAATTTTTGGATTTTTCTGCCGCCGCACCCACCACTACTGTGGATTCTAAATCCCTCTGGAGAAGCACGACGAGTTGAATCCGGTGAAATGCCTTCAATCATTGCGATGGAACTCCGAACCAACGCACCCTCACAAACTGCTCTGTTATTTTCATCACATTTTCACCTCAAGGTTGTGTTTTAGCTGTGTACAGTGTTTAAATCCACCGCAAAGGCTTACGTCTATTGAAGTCCTGACTTGTACGCGGATTCGTGACTGGAGTTCTAAATCATCCGCATCCAGTAAGTTTGGCTGTTTCGGTATCCGTCAGGCTACTTTTGGCCTGGAAGTCAGCCATCAAAAACAGTACCGAAAACAGAGTATGTGACTAATTTAACAGCGTTTTTAGTTAATAGGAGTCTGATAACAATTTGAAACGATCCCTGGAAAGACATCTCACAACCTCATAAAGAAGGTTATTCCAATAACTGATAACCCCGCGAGGAAAGAACTGTTGCCTGGGAGGTGTCC
>JTDE01000031.1:526595-538131 GCA_014338405.1 Paragonimus skrjabini miyazakii
GCCACTGCAGAGTCTTCGAAACTCTGCTGAATAGAAATCGAAAATTTCAAAACAAGATTCATAGGAAAAATGTCTCAAGCCAGTGTAGCGATACTATGCGTTATTTTCAATTATGTCAGAAGTACAAGTGTCGTTTGTACTCTTTTTGTTTCCTACTTTTGTATGTACTTAGACATTTGTTTGAACGAGTAGAGAGACCGACAATTCCCCCGCGCACTCAAACGTACGAACCCGCTGCGTGCACGCTTGTCGCTCCGCTCCGTTATCGCTTCGTATTTGTGTCCGTTTATTCCCGCTTTGATCTCGCGAATCAACAATATACTCTTTGTCTACTCGCTGTATTATTCTCAACCGGTCGTCTTCGGTTCGCTCGATCCTACAAATTGGTGAGCCCGACGTAAGTCGTATATTATCGTGTACATTCGACTTCGGTATATTTCCTCGCTCATATTACGTTTCGAGTGCGTATAGTTTACACGTGTACGTTGATTTAAATTTTATATCATTTTCGTCTACTCAATCGCCATGGACATTAAGTCTGAATGTTCGTCTTCCGTATCGCTGATCACCTTAGCTGTTCCTGCTTTCAATGATCTTGATTCAGAGCTGTGGTTCGCCGTGTTGGAAATAGAGTTTAACAACCGGCGTATAACAAGCGATGCGGACAAGTTCTCGCAACTTATACCACGCCTCCTCCAAGATATGTTAAACCTAGTAAGCGATATATTACTAGGCGCAGCTACTGATCGCTACCAGTCGGCTAAGCGAACAATTCTTAAAGAAACACAGCCGTCCGACAAAATGCGTCTGGAGCAACTGTTCCAACGGTTACAGTTAGGTGACAAGAAGCCATCGATTCTCCTTAGAGAAATGCGACAGGCAGTAGGTAAGTCGAAGTTGCCCGAGTCTCCTTTGCAAGAGTTGTGGATGCAGCAACTGCCTGAGTATACACAAGGGCTATTGTCAATGTTACCCGCACGTCCGTTAAGTGATCTGGCGGCTTCTGCCGACGCAGTACATGAACGTTTTCGAGGCACGACGCCGTCAACATTGGGGCAGGTGGTTACCTCCAACAGTCCCGCGGATAGTTCGTTAACCACAAAGGACGCCGAAATAGCAGTGCTGCGCGAAGCACTTGAATGTCGCGAACGCAATTCAGCGGAACCAAACGCCGAGATAGCTCATCTGAGACGTGAGCCAGCGGATCTTCGTGCCAGCATTAGGCGTACTAGGTCACCATCAAAAATTCCTCAGAGGCGTGCTCGATCACCACCCGAACCAAAGTCTAGCGATCTTTGTTGGTACCACGAGACTTATGGTGATAACGCCAAGCGATGTCGATCACCATGTAGCCGCCGTAGTAACGTACGTTTAAACTAGCAGGCCGGCATTTTTTGCGACGACAGCCACAGGCCAGTTAAACAACAGTCGCCTCATCTTTCTAAGGGATTCAACCTCCAAAAAGCACTTCCTAATCGATACGGGAGCAGAGGTTAGTGTCATTCCGCATTCGGTAACGGACGCACGATCAGAATATGACACTACACTCCGAGCTGCAAACGGTACGCCCATTAGAACCTTCGGCCGTCGACCGTTGAGTCTAAACTTTGGTCTTCGACGCGATTTTCGGTGGGTTTTCCTAGTAGCTGATATACCTTTCCCTATTATTGGGATCGATTTCCTCCGACATTTCGACTTGCTGGTGGACGCACCTCGATCGCGCTTGATGGTAAACTCGACAAGACTCAATGTTCGGGGTAAGCCGTCGCATACGGCAGTGACCAGTCCAACGTTTTATTCACGACGTGTGTCGTGGACTGGACGGTGTCTATCCATACTTGGATGACATCTTGGTCGCTAGCTCCTCACAGGAGGAACATTGCGAACATTTACGTTCGTTATTCGCCCGTTTGTCGCATCATGGAAAGACGATACACCCAGCTAATTGCTCATTCAGGACGCCCAGCGTAACTTTCCTGGGTCACAATATATCCACGGGCGGGATCGAACCTCTCCCCGACAAAGTACAAGCAATAGTGGACTACCCGGAGCCCACATCATTCAAGCAACTTCGCCGTTTCGATGGTCTGGTGAATTTATATCGTCGTTTCATTTCTAATTGTGCACACTTAATGCAACCACTCACCGACCTGCTCAGAGGCAAGGTTCGTTCAGTTTCGTTCACAACGGCCGCAAAAAAGCCTTCGTTAATCTAAAAACAGCTATCGCCAATATAGCGTCGTTGTTACACCATCACCCGTCCGCCCCTTTAGCGTTAACTGTGGATTCATCAGACATGGCTGTAAGAGCAGTCCTGCAACAGCAACTCGGCGACGACTGGTGCCCATTAGCCTTTTTCCCTAAACGCTTACAACCAACGGAGTCACAGTATGGTGCTTTCGGAAGGCAGCTGTTGGCGGTATATCTCGGCATCCGCCATTTTTGACATGTCCTTGAAGGCAGGGACTTCATCGTTTTCACATATCATAAGCCGCTAACGTATGCCCTGCGCTCGACAACCGACAGGTACTCCCCTAGAGAGACCCGACACCTAGATTATATCGCTCAGTTTACGACCGATATCCGTCACATTTCAGGTGTTGCGAACCCAGTCGCCGATGCTCTCTCGCGCATCAATGCTACAACGAGCACGACAGACAGCTAAGTCGATCTGGAAGCAATCGCAGCTGCACAGGACAACGATCTGGAGATAGAACAACTTCGTCGGTACAGTTCACTTAAGCTAGAGAGCGTTCCCATGAATTCTTCCGAAAGGGTGATTATTTGTGACACTTTACAAGGAACCCTTCGCCCGGTTGTTCCACTCGCTTTCCGCCGCCGAATTTTTGACACGTTGCACAACCTGTATCATCCAGGCATACGTTTGACAGTCAAAATTATCACCGAGCGGTTTGTCTGGCGCAATGTCAATCGCGACGTCCGCACATGGGCCAAAAAGTGCATACAATGCCAACGGTCTAAAATTCACCGTCACACGCGTACCCCAGTAGGGAGATTTGCAGCCCCCGATGAGCGTTTCTACCGTGTACATGTTGACCTAGTCGGACCTTTGTCACCCTCAAATGGGTGTACATATATCTTGACATGTTTAGATAGACTTACACTTTGGCCAGAAGCTATACCCATTGCGAATTGCTCATCGGAAATCGTCGCACGAGCATTCCTGGAGCGTTGGGTTGCCCAGTTTGATTGCCCCGTCGTAGTGACCACCGATCGCGGGTCAGACTTTGATTTAGCCTTTACGTCACTTTTGAACGCACTAGGCTGCAGTCGAATTTGCACTACAGCTTACCATCCGGCAGCCAACGGGTTAGTTGAATGTTTTCGTAGGCAATTGAAAAGTTCGTTGTCCGCCAGCAACAACCCTTTATGGCACGAAGTTCTGCCATTAGTCTTGTTAGGTATCCGAAACACGCTAAAGGCCGACTTGCATACCACCCCCACCCAGTTAGTATATGGCTGTTCCTTACGTTTACCCGGAGAGATGGTTGCCCCGCGCGCAACTGGACCCATCAACTTCGCGGATTACGGCGAGCGGTTGGCCCAGCACATGAGACGACTCCGACCGACCACACCAAGAAAACAGACGACGCCAACGTACGTCCATTCTCGTCTGTCAACTTGTACTCACGTTTTGGTGAGGGCGGTTACTCCTCGACGACCTTTGCACCCGCCGTATACAGGCCCATTCCGCGTACTCATGCGCTATGATAAGACTTTCGTGTTGGAACGCAAGGGTAAACGCGAGGTTATATCTATCGATAGACTAAAGCCAGTGTTTTTAGAGACAACTGATGTGGCCATTGGTTCGCGACCAACGACATCCTCAACAGTCAGTGCATTGCCTAACGTTAGCACAGATCCAGTTTCGGTTACGACTCCGCCGGCCTCGACGGAACCAAGTCTACAGAACAGACGTGGTCGACAGTTGCGAAGGCCGGTGCGATTTGCGGATTATGTAGACGTCCGTCGTATCTAGTTTTTATTGTTGTTGCATGTCCTTACCGAGTTGCTTTTAGATGGTTTAACCTATAACAAACGCTGTCAGCGAGATTATTTTCTTCAAAAAAAGAATATAAAAAAGGAAACGCCTCCTTCTTTTGAACATAATGGACGCGGAAACCCGAGAAAGTTATCGTTTTCCATTTATAAATACTGTATACTGTAGATAGTGACAGTAAACCGATACGCCGAGGACGCGAGAAAACTCGAAATTCTGCAAGGTCCGCCTACGATGGACGCGAACAAGGCAATGATCCTACGACGTCGATTGCAACTGGCCTGCCCCAATTCCCCCGCTCGCCTATGATTATTAACCTTCCAAACAGTACTCCCCCGAACCACTTCCAATTGTCCTCCCTAATTCTTTCACTGGTCGTAGACGCGAGCTGTGTGGCAGGAGTAAATTGGACCATTCATGCTCGTGTCAACGGTTCCGGCTAACTGAACCACTGCAACATTGTCAAATTCAACACTCTGGTTGCCTTCTAGGGGGGAGCTCTGTAGCGACCCTATCCGTTATTTTCAATTATGTTAGAAGTACGAGTGCCGTTTGTACTGTTTTTGTTTCCTACATTTGTATGTACTTAGACATTTGTTTGAACGAGTAGAGAGACCGACAATTCCCCCGCGCACTCAAACGTACGAACCCGCTGCGTGCACGCTTGCCGCTTCGCTCCGTTATCGCTTCGTATTTGTGTCCGTTTATTCCCGCTTTGATCTCGCGAATCAACAATATACTCTTTGTCTACTCGCTGTATTATTCTCAACCAGTCGTCTTCGGTTCGCTCGATCCTACACCAGTGATCATTTTGGTGAATATACGCTGGACACGCTCAGTGGAGAGTAGGCTTTACTCCAAGTCAGTGTACACGAATTGGTTAACATACGCAAGTAGTGCTCTTATATAGACGTCGTAAAGCGTTTGTAGTGCATGTCTATTTCTGCTGTCTGTTTCTTCTGTCTATTTCTGTCATCTGGTGATGACAGAAGAACAAACTACATGACTGCAACATCACTGTTTTCCCAAGGAGAACCCTCGCAAAATCTATTGCACTATATGCCCATTATAACACAAGCAGGTTCACCGAGCGTCATCTGGGAGACATATGTACACGTTCACCGTCGTTTAGGGAGGACTCCGGTCAATTAACCAACACAATACTCTAAAGGTCCACCTGTAAAGTGCTGGGGTTACAAGCATTCCAGATTAAGTCGTCAGCATAAAAAGGAGTAACCGGAAATTTGGCCGAGAGTGTCGTTGAAATGAATCGGAAATATAAGTGGACCAAGCGCAAATCCTTGAGATAGAAGAAGGAGAAAAACGATCCCATCCAATTCCTACCCCAAAAGTTCATTTTGATTCTGGCCAAAATAAATGATAGTCACGTTTGGATCACTACAAGTGAAACTGAGAGTAAGATGGCAGAAGTGTACACTGGAAGATTTGAACCAACGTACATCCACAATCGGTCCGGCGATTCTACCAGTTACCCATCCACAACAAGAGGCCTGCAAAACATGAAATCCAAATGATCTCATACCTATACTGAATTAGCTGAACTATTGCACTCTAGGTCATTCAGGGAAACAACACATGGGTTATGCGTTCCAACATGACAATAAACAAAAGCACTCAGCTGCATACAGTACTGGACCCAGGACGTCACGGTTGCCACAAATGCCAATGCTCAGTTGCTGCATGTACTGAGAACCATTTCATGCAATGCTGCACCCCGATGTTTCTTCATGTATTTTACCGCGGCTACTTTAATGTCAAAATCCGTGCTGTTGTCCCACCACTGAACAGTAGTGATGTGAGTAGCGTAGTGCGATCGCTCGTCTTCACTACACCCCTCCCCCGCAAAGACTGTTTCAACTGCAACAAAAGCCGTTCAGGTTTCCTTCGTCCTCTCGACAATCTGCTTACTGGCCCAGGTGATGTTGATACACTAGGTGTGCACTCTTCCGATCGGAGTGTCACACCATTTACAAGGCTGGTTTCCGTGCACTGCATGTTCATTCTTCTCAATCCTAATCAGATACACTGAACCACGGCTGTCCACTACCACATACGGTCCTCTCAACTTCGCCAGGAAATTCCTAAATCAGGGTTCTTTTGCCACTGGACTCCGCTGGTCCTTGTGTTTAACCTTCGAACCGAGTTCAAATATAGCATTTCGACCCGATAACCTTGCAGTTGCTGTTTCTTGGAAGCTTATTATGTGTTTACCGAGTTCTGGCTGGCCACTCTCAGAGATTCTGCTAATTAACGTGTGCTCATCCGTCGGTCTTCTCATGAAGCAATCTCCTGATCGACTGGCAGGCGTAGCATGCACTCGTACATTAGCTCGAACGGCGACTTTGTTGTCCCTTGTGGCGAACAGCACTAGGGCCAACAAAATGAACGGTAATGTTTCCTCCCAGCTCCCTCATTTCGCCGTAAACCACTCCTTTATTGTGGGATTGTTTCTTTCCGTCAATCCATTTGGTTGAGGACGGTATGGCGTTATGCAAATTCAATTGATTCCCAAGCGCTCCACACAGCTCCGAAACTTTTCTTTTTCGAAGCAGGGGCCTTGATCAGCCAATATGCTTCGAAGTACTCTGTGATCTGCAACGATATGTCCCAACACTGCCCCGCATACTCAGCTTGCACGCTGATCAAGTATAGTGGCTGCTTCAATCAATCTTGTGAAATGTTCAGCCATGACTACGATGCAGTGATTTTCGGATGTGGTTACTGGAAAGGAGTCCATCACGTCCACCGACCACAATTGACCAATTTCACTGACCGGAATGAATTGTGTAGAACACTGACTGGGGTGGTTCGTGCTTTCCATTAGCTAACAATGATGGCACGCCCGCACACAATTGTTCACATCATCCTTCATTCTCGGCCATTAAGCCCTTTGCTTCAGCACTTCGTAAGTTCGATGACATATTGTATGAGCCAGATGTTGGCGTCTTCTCACAACTGTCGCTGTCAACTCAGTCGATATGATAGGCACGCTTATTCCGTCCTGCAGTTGGCGAACTAAACTTTCAGCACTATTCTACCGCAAGTCTGCCCAGTGGATTCTGAAAACTTTCACTTCCGGATTCCCCCCGCCAACTGGCGGTTGTTCTCCAGACAGAAGGCGGCCAATCACTGCCCGGATTGCCGTAATCATCCTCTGCGCAACTGGTAGCTTTACTGGATAGTTCTCCATTTTAATATTATCAACTTCTATCAAGTCCTTGTGAATCTCACCTATGTGTTGCATTCGGGATAGCTAATTTGGAGCATAGTTCTCTCTTGCAGCTACATAGCGAATTGTGAAGTCGTACCCCTGTAGTCATAACGCCCAACGAGCCAGCCTTCCTCGGGGGTATGTCACCGATTTAGGTCATTCCAACGGTTTGTGGTCGGTCTCCACACGGAAACGTCGACCACACAAGTACGGCCTCCATTTTTCCAATGCCCACACAATCGCCAAACACTCCTTCTCTGTCGTTGAGTAGTTTCGTCCAGTATATTTCGCTACACTGCCTTCCTGCTCCAGTACAGCACCGATTCCCACATCGCTCCCATTCGTTGCAACAACAAGGCTCTGTCCAGCCACTGGCAACTTCAGGGTCAGCTGTCCCTTCTTTATCAATTGCTGGATCTCGACAAACGCCTCACTGGTTTCTGCTGTCCAGTGAAATGGACAATTCTTCAGAATTTCGTGTAATGGACTGGCGGGTTCATTGAAGTTTTGGATAAAACGGCTATAGAAACCGACGCGACCAAGAAGTTGTCGCGACGTCCTCTTCGATGTTGGCACCGGAATGACCTCGATCGCTAGCAGTTTTTTGGGTAGAGTTTGAACCTCACCCTGACCGACCTTATGACCAAGTAGCACTACCGTTCGTTTCGCCAGTTGATACTTTGGACTGTTGATCCATAGGCAAGCTTGTTCATTCTTCTGTAACACAGCTGAAACGTGTCCTATATGTTTCGTCTCATTCGCGCTGTAGATGACGATATCGTCTTCATAAACAACAGTATTGTTCAATCCGTTTACTATCTTCGGAATCAGTCGTCTGAAAGTGAAAGGGGCGCCTGACAATTCAAACGGCACACGTTTGAAGCAGTATTGCTTTTCTCTCACTGTGAATGCTGTCTTATCTCGATCCGATTGCTTGGTTAGAACCCGCCAATGTCCGGAACTCAGGTCTAACACTGTAAATATCCTGGCGTTCTGTAATCTATCGAAAATCTCTGCCACTGCCGGGACTGCTGCGACCTTATCGACTATAATTTCGTTGAACCGTCTGAAGCCGACACAAAGTCGAAATTTACCATTGGGCTTCCTCACCGTCAAGACGGGAGAAGTGAACAGACTGTCAGCTGCCTCAATGATTTCCTCCTTCAGCATGTCGCTCAATTTCCGGCTGCAGGTGTATAGGAGTTCTCCTGGGGCCGAATGGTCGACATCGGCCTGGCTTGATGGAGATGCCGTGTTCAATCCCGTCGCAATAGCCACATGGGCCCTGATCCGTGATGAATAGTTTTCGGAGCTTGTGTATCACTTCATCCAACAACCGAGTGTCACAAAGTGGTAGTTTTCTGGGTGCGTCCGCTTCAAGTTATCCAAGCCGGCGTTAGCGTTTTCTCCTTATTAGGGCCACCCCATACTTCGTCACGGGCTTATTATGCTTCAACTCATTCATGGCTTCAGCGCGGTCAAGAAACCCCGCTCCCAAGATAGTCTGAATTGCGTCGCGGGAAACGACGAAAGGTTGTTTGACTACATGACTGTCGATTCGGGCGTTACATCCTGCCAGGCCATTAACTTTGGGAGTAAACCCGCCGACTGCTGGAACGACCATCGCACACGGCTAAGCAATCTTTCTTTGCCTCGGTCCACTCAATAAAATCGCGGCCCCAGTGTCAATCAAACGACACTCCGAGCTACCATTGATTTTTCACTTGGCCTGAACGGTTGTCTTATCAACTACCCCTATTACCGGAACTCCCTTCCCAGACAAGAGACAATCATTGAAACGTTTATTTACATAAGACTTTTTCTCGCCGCGCGGGCAAAATCCTTGCCAGTATCCAAGTCTTTCGCATCTGTAACAGACGCCGATACGGTTCTCAACCCTGTTTACCTTCAAAAGCCGCTACCTTCTGAGTCAACTTTTACACTGCGCTTCCAAGTCCACTCAGTTCACTTTCTTCGCCTGTCGTCAACTCGCTGACTTTCGGGGAGTTGTCTGTCAGCAATTTTCGAGCCACATCAGCCAGCTGTTCCAACGTCATCGGATGCGCGATGAGCAACCCTGAGCTGATACCGGGCTGTTGGTGGCAGTTCCTCCCAAAACTAGTCTGTCAGCATGCGTTGTTCTGAATCCTAGTCCGAATGTGGCAGGGCTCTTGACAACGCTGCCCTCAGTGACACGGCACACACAAGAGCGTCGCCCCCAGGTCCAAGCCAGGCGCCCTTGAACTGCCGCATTGACTCCTGGCAGTCGGTGGGGCTGCCAAACCCGGCGATCAGCGCCCCATTCGCGGCGGCCAACCCAAGCCTCGCGGGGCTCCGTCACGCCGCCTCCAGCACCGCCTTCGCCTTGCCCTTGATTAGCATCCGCAGGACCGCCAGCTTCGTTCGGTCGGTCTGGACTCCGACCATTTCCGCTAATTCCTCGAAGTCCTTCAGATTACTCCGCACGTCCCCATCCTCAAACGGCTGAATTCACGGGACCTTCGTCCACCAATCCTGATCACGACACCTATTGTTGTGACCCAAGAAAACAGATGACGTAAGGAATATTTATTCAGGAAAACAACACATGGGTTATGCGTTCCAACATGACAATAAACAAAAGCACTCAGCTGCATACAGTACTGGACCCAGGACGTCACGGTTGCCACAAATGCCAATGCTCAGTTGCTGCATGTACTGAGAACCATTTCATGCAATGCTGCACCCCGATGTTTCTTCATGTATTTTACCGCGGCTACTTTAATGTCAAAATCCGTGCTGTTGTCCCACCACTGAACAGTAGTGATGTGAGTAGCATAGTGCGAACGTTCGTCCTTACTACAATAGTCATACCCAGCGAAGTTTCAGGTGATTGGTAACCAGGAGGATGCCCCCGTGCACCGTGTGTAGCAACTTCGCGCCGCTCGGCCATTGTAATTACGAACAGATAACCTTCAACTAATTGGCAGATAGATTTGATTTCCAATAAAGCGGGTAAATCGAGCACTGTTAATTTCGGTCGTCTGGTAGTTGTTCGAAGATTGCTCAGTCTACGCGCGACGCCTGTCTATTGACAGGATCTAGAAACCTCGCGTTTGTGAGTAAAGAATGTCCATAAATTCTGAGCCCGCCGAGCAGTCGATTCTGTCTCAAAATAGAAGACGTTCGTATCGGTGTTTCTCATTAATAATGTGCTAAGGCGCAAGAAAATGAGTATCCTCGAGAAGCTGAATCCTTGCCGTTTGGTTCGTAGATCCAAAGTTTCTCGAACCTTGTGTCAACGCGAATCGGAAGTAGTAATGCAAAAACGGTGAGTCTGCAAACAAACTTAATTTATTGTCTTACTCACCGTGCACAAGCCGACTTCAACGCAACAGGTGAGGTCGCCAGGGAGTTGGACGTGAGAGAACCTCAAGTACAACCACACAGCAACCACCGGAGTGGATGTATGTCGACGGACACTCCAGATGATCTTCAGAATTCAAACAGGCGACAAACTGGTTGGGCCGCGTTCCCAACAACAATAGCTGAAACATTGTTATCTTAGTGAATGTAGCCTACAGTAGTGAAGAGGGCGCGGATTCATTATACGGTCGCGGGTCAAACTACAATACTTACGCCAATACACTAACCTTGCTGTTGGTGGTCTATAGCAAACTTCAATTCACAATTCAACGTGTATAGACGCGATGGTACTGGTAAGTAAGCTCTCACGTAACAGGGAGTTTTGGATTTCGAAGACGTTGGAGGTGATCTCACTGCGGTATGAACCTGAAAGAAGAAGAAAACAAACCTCGATAGTGAATCCATCAATTATACAAGTACCAAGATCAACGGTTTACGTGAAAACGATCAAATACAACAGCCGCCCAATGGCGAAGCGATCGAGGGCAAATGAAACCACGGTACGTATAAACAAGGATCCGGCAATGAGAAATAAGGAAGAAGAACCACGCGAGAGCAAGTTTCCACAAGCAAACGATATTAAGATTTAGTGATGCATCAAGATTAACGTTCGTGGGAGAAATGATTTGTCACGCGCGTAACTTAAATGCTCTTGTTGTTCTTTGCAAGAAAGGCTTGTAATCACTACCAAGAAGATTTCTAATGTAAGATGAGGAAGGACTAACGAGGGGGGAAAATAAAGATCATGGACGTGGTCGCCTAATTTCTGGAAATTACTCAACAGTCGTCAAGCATTCACCGCAAGCAGGTACTTTAACAAGGATTGCTCTAACAATACTTCCCTCGAATAAATTAGAATATCTTCTTGGTAGTGATTA
>JTDE01000031.1:575472-586132 GCA_014338405.1 Paragonimus skrjabini miyazakii
TATACTACACTACCACCGCGCTCAACGACTCCGTTCTCCGGTCCCAGCTTGGTGTTCGCCAGGGTGACCCAATGTCCCCGCTACTATTCATCATGGCAAGGGATGAGGTGTTAACACTACCTCGACCGGAGCTTGGCTACCAGTTCCACGACACACTGGTTAGCGGTTTCGCTTACGCCGACGATCTGATCCTTCTAGCTGAGAATCCTGCGCGTCTCTCTGAGAAGCTTGCAGCCGTCGCTAGTGCCCTGGAACTATCCGGACTGAAGATCAACAAGCATAAGACTAGACTCATGGTCATCCGTGGTGACCATAAACACAATGTGGCTGCCATCTCCGATGAGTCTATCTACTTCGGCCCGGACATTATCCACTCACTAAGCGCCTCCGACACGGTGACCTATCTAGGTATCCCGTTCATCTGGAAGGGTAAAGCATTCACTAACCACCGTCTTCAACTTTGTACGATGCTGGATGAAACTACCAAAGCGCCCTTGAAGCCATACCAACGTCTTGTACTCCTGAGACAGCATCTGATCACGAAGATGAATCACTCGTTAGTATTGAGCAGAGTCCACCGTAACACGCTCAAAGCCATGGACTGTACGAATCGCCAGTTTGTTCGGCAGTCGTCTTGCCTTACTAAAGACACACCAATCAGCTACATCCATGCCCCAATTTGTTTGGGCGGTTTGTGCATCCCGAGTTTGTCTACAACCATTCCAGTCTTGCGTAAATTTCGAGTGGAGAGACTTCTCTCCAATCAGTGTCCAGTTCTGCAAAATGTGGTCGAGGATAATTTGTTTGGTTCTATCTTGAGGGAAATGAACATCCCAGTACGCGTTCAGGGTGTAGTGGTGACGAACAAAGAGGAAGCCCATATGGCATGGATGGATAAACTCTACCATTCGTCTGACGGCCGTGGTCTTCAGGAAGTGTCACGCTCTCCACTCTCGAATCGTTGGCTGCTTAACCCACATCGCATCTTCCCCAGAATCTTTATTCGTGCCATCCAGCTCAGATGTTGTCTGTTACGGACTAAGGTCCGAAATTCACGAGGTGGCCAAAGTGACCACTCAGTTCTCTGCTGTGGCAACCGCGGTCAACCGGAAAGCCTTGCTCATATTCTACAATCATGCTGGATCACCCATGACGTGCGTTGTGCCTGACACAATCGTGTGGCTAAAGACCTGGCGAAACGACTGCGCAAATTGGGCTATACAGTCTTCGAGGAGTTACGAGTACCAACGACGAGCTCGTTTAACAAACCCGATGTGATCGTGGTTCGTGACGACGCTGCTGTGGTGCTTGACGTCAGTATAGTGGATGATTACCGAAGCCAATTAGCCTGAACAGACAAAATTGCGGGACCGACTCTCATAATGCCGCTATTCAGTCAGTCCTCCATACTTTGGGCTGTGATGTGAACTCTGTTTCTCACTCACCTGTGATCATCTCTTTTCGTGGTATTATATTTCCTCCATTGAGTAGCGCTATTCTTCGACTGAGGCTGCCCTCCGACGCAGTCACGGATTTATGTCTACTGACTGTTCTGGGCTCCCTAAAAACCTACGACACAATTATGCGGGGAACCTGGCGTTAACTGTTGTCACCTCTTTGACAGTTGTCCCACTATGAAGGACATTTTCCTGTCCCGATGCGTGAGCCTTGACTGTGATAGCAATTTTGTGCCCTGAAGAGCTTCTTGATTTTGTGAGACTGATCGTTCACCTATTTTTTTCATTATTTTTCATGTATTTTATTTTACATTCTAAAACTGTTCAGTATATACGCCACATATAACTTTTCATTTGATGACCGGCCCATTAACGCCTGCTATTCTTGTGATAGTAATTGTAAACTGTTGAATGTCGCTAACCATACAACGTCCCACATTTGACAGACGGCTTGTTTCCACATTCAACTTTTTTATATCTCTGTTGCTTAATTATGGTGTCACCGTTTGTTCTTTCTTTGAACGAAGATATGTATATTGCTCCTCAAAATAAACGGTATAATGTTGTAATTAGAATTGAACTATATAGTATAACGATCGAACGTATAAGAATCGCAAAACACAATTAGACACAATAACACGTAACGTATATTGTCGAATTGTACGTATCACCAAATTGTACAGGATACTGAAATAGTAAAACAGTTGCATAACACAAGGAGACAAAGCATGTCAGTCATGTTCATCACAGTTAACCTGGACGGAAATTGAGAAAATAATACACTTCTGGTCTGGCTTACTGTCATCGGAATATAACTGCTCGTTGTCAATTTGACTTTTGTGGAGTTTAGAGCACTCGTTCGAGCCCCACGTGTAAGAGCACTGGATCCACCGGGAATGTAGCTCAGTGGTAGGGCGTTCGCTTCGCATGTGAAAGGCCCCGGGTTCGAACTCCGGCATCTCCAGCTTCAGTTGTCAGGTCACACATGCAGTCGACAACTCACGTCTGAGGGCAGTGAATGTTGCAGATGGGGATGCATAAAATGCCAGTTGTTCCGATTGGCTAACCATATAGTCGTACCCGTTGCCTGCAGTCACCCAGCGCGAATGAGACCAGATATGACAAATAGACTCAGGTTGGGCAAAATGACTCGTGAGGATCAGATCGGAAACGAACGACTGCGTTGAGTGTCAGGACGTGCGGACAGAAACACGATCACATCTAAACAGAGAAATCAGGGGCAGTTTTTTGCAGAGTATATCATTTTAGTTAGGCACATACTGCAGTCTGCGGGTTTATCTATCAGACAAAATCAGTGTTCACACAAACACACGTATACTCACACAAATCGGTGCACATCAGTTACCAGGACTATCTGATAACGATGAACAAGTCTTTCTGTACGCCCCTATTTTCAAATTGCTATCGGCTCCGCGAACCGGAGAAGTCTTCGGTTGATGGTTACTTAACGTATCTGAAATGCATCCTCCAGGTTCAACTGGGGTCAACATTTTAATAAGTGTCGAGCAATCGATGACGCCGGTTCCTTGTGACTAGTCCAATTTTGGTTTAAGTCTCAAATTGTGGTGTCGATGGGCGCTTTATGAACCCAAACTGGAATGTGTTCGTTGATTCGATTTCGTAACTGCAGTTCTGTTCTGCCTATGCAAGTAGCTCGGTACACACGAGAATTCATAGATGATGTAAGATTTGGCGTTAAGCGGTAGCGAAGTTTTCAGCGGTGTTGATGTTGAGATTCGGGTGGTGATGAACAGCATGACCATCGTGAGACAGGTTTTCAACAGAATGGCAATGTTATCACCTTTGTAAGGAGAGAGCTGGTGAAGCAATCGAGGCTTTTGCTTGCCAAATTTCTCGGTGATTTTCGATAATCTGGACTGTAGCAACAAACAAATGGCCAATTTGGACATAGCTGCTTTGTTTACACATGTTCCTGTGAAGCAGAAAGCCGACATAACATGGAATGCCTTCTGTAACTAAGCACAGCAAACTAGCTATGCACAAGTCGATGGTGTTGTTATGGCTAGTCCACTCGGTACGCTATTAACCGATACCTTCGCTGTCCACCTGCAGCAGAACGCAGATGCTGTCATCTGTCAGGCTCATTTACGCCGACATTACATCGACGATATCCTGATATTTACGGACGACAAGTGGCAACAACTATACTCGACTCAATGAACAAGTTGAATTCCAAAATCAGCTTCATCATCGAGCACGAGCAAGATGAAATCCTGGCGTTTTCGGATATTCTCATGAAGTGCCGGAACAACAACTCCGTACCGCGGTCTGTCTACCGGAAATACACTTGGACTGGGCAGTACCCGAACTCTCACAGTATTCTGCCGATCCAGTACACGCGTGTTATAGTGAGAACTGTGATGATCTTACAAGACCAATCTGTTCGAGCGAAGCACTGGCCAAAGAGATGTCATTCTTGAGAACCAAGCTAAAAGAAAATGACTATCTACACACTACCATTAAAAGCATCGACCAAGCCGATGGACGAAACATATATATGAACAGCGGGATTAGCTCTCAATTAACCAACTAACGCAGACTGCTTCAGACTGCGTTGCGAATTGGGCGATATCTTCCAATTATGGTTAATTAAAAGGGCTTACAAATAGTTAGTTTCCCAAAACCCAAGCTCAATCGTCATACCCAAAGTACTCGCAAATTACTCGTTTAAAATACATTTTGTCTGCCATTTCGGTCGCTTGATTCATCAAGGAATTCTCGGGTACACTGATTGCGGACCAAACGGAAACCGTTTCCAAACGTGATTGAAAACCAAACGAAAAAGAGATCGGAAGATAACCGGATCACTTGGGGGGGGGGTAATTGCACAATAATCTAATCTAATAGTATGCAGTAAACTGTCGAGGAAGAACCCAATTCCTCGAAAATGCCGTTTTATTTGCCTTCGCAACGGCCTAACTCACTACTGTTTGAAGTGACCCTCACAGTCAACACCGTCATGTGCCACCTCACCCCTCACGTGCGTTCTCCACCTTTGTGTAGATTTCTGACACTCCACATACACGCTCGCCTTATAATTGGGAAGTCACTGTACTGTCTGGAGCTTTATCTGGTCCACTTCTGCCCTTGTTTTTTGATTGGTCACAAACTCTTTATATGTGGTCTAGTTTGTGACCATGTTGTCTTCGGACTGCGTGACATAAAGTAGCTCTGTTCAAAGTCTGGTCTTTTCTCTGTGTTCATTCATTGGCATTGGGTGGCTGGGTTGGCCGGGAAGATACGAGTTATTCGTGCCTATTCCGTAGTCAGTTGTTCATTACCGTTGACCGTCGTTCCGTTATCTACTGTTTCACTAAATGTTATTCTGTTGTCTGTTTACGCGCTCGTAGGCCGTACATCAAGTTACATCATAAACATGTGAGCACTAGAAATAGCGTAGATTATCGTTCTGAACGGGACGTAACAATAGAAGTGTGAATGTCGACTGAGTCAGACAGTTCCGTGCTGTGCTGCTTTCAGCTATCCCAAACAGTTGTCCATACGATTTACTGTCCATCAACCACTCGATTGCTCAAGTTTTATAAATAAATGCACCTATCTTGCAATGCATATAGTTTTGCTCCTAAATGGATTCCAGTCACGGAAGAGACTACAAATCCCCAGTAGTATTCAAATTCAAACCGGTCCACGAGAAAAGCCGGAAGGACTGCAGAATTCCTGAACCAGATATTACTAAACGCCGTGGTGTGGCTTAAGACACAACGTTAGGCTTGTAACATTACCTAAAACACAACGGCCAAAAACGACCTTGCAGTATAGTGGAATAAGATGAGAAAGTGCTTACTAAGCAAACGAATATTCAATATGGTTTAGACAATCAGTCGAAGTCAGTGCGTCCACCACAGTTTTAACGAAGTTAAAAACAAATAGAACATAGGTCATACATCTTCAACTGCCATTCCGATCTCTACATCAACCATCCAGACTTCAGTAGTGTGTCTTGGCTGACAACCAAAGTGTAGCAAAACCTCACTGTCGTATAGCTCAAATGAACACAGAAGCCAATGTGGTGATGAAACTTTAGCCAGCCAATTTGTGATGATCGCCATCAAACCTATTCCTCAATACTGCTGTTTCAATAGTTCTCAAAAATATGAATAGTGGCGATTGACAGATGAATAT
The DNA here is from genome assembly GCA_014338405.1 of Paragonimus skrjabini miyazakii. Lineage (NCBI taxonomy): Eukaryota > Metazoa > Platyhelminthes > Trematoda > Plagiorchiida > Troglotrematidae > Paragonimus > Paragonimus skrjabini miyazakii. The sequence goes on from JTDE01000031.1 coordinate 581,115, forward strand.
CTGAACTGCTCAAATACAGCGGTTCATTACTACCGTTCCTGGACTGGATCTCGCCTCGGGTTCCGTTAATCACTCTATTCTGATATTCCCGAACATATCACAAGTAACACTGTGTACTTCTATGATTTTCTACCATAGATTCATGTCCGTTTGTTAGCCTGAGTATTCATACTTCGTCGACCAACATCGGAGAATACTTACGGCTCTTCAACATATGGTGTCTCACTGACAGAGTTGATGACGGACAATAAAGTTGTTCACTTCCCCACCGCAACAAGCAAAGGTGATTACAGAATCATGGTAAACCTGTTATTCGCTGGTTCAACAATCGCTATTTCAAACGAAACCTTAGAACAACTACTGGTCCAGTGTCAACTCGTGAATGTTGTAGCAGTTGAACAAGTCAGTTTTCATACACATCTGAGGTAACAAAATAGAGGTGACAGATATGTTGTGCCGGAACTAATGAATCGAACAGCTTCGTGTGAATCCAAAGAAAAAGCGATGTAAAAGCTCCTGTAAAAGATGGAGCAAAAGCTAGTAAAACAATGCAAAAAAGCGGAATGTTTGTAGTGGTCAGGACTAGTTACTGAATAGACTAGGTAAATGCGAGTGTACCTCACTAGGCTATCGGTGATAACAAAATGAACGAATGAGACAAAATATTTACAAAGTTTCAACAAGTTATGGTGATCAAAAGGGTTTGACTCACAGGAAAGTGTTCACAAGTGTTCGAGATGACCACCACAATATTCCAAATTACCAGTATCCGGAAGTGAGTAATATCACAGAGTTGCCGTGGACTGCTGAAACGCGATCAGGGATGCCACGATGTTCGTAGTACAACGGAGCTAAAAAATTGGGTGATAGATTCGTGTAGTATCGTCAAACGACTGCGCAACGGAGAGAAGAGCAGACCAACGTGCACAAAATTTATATTGAATTGCAAGGTCACTTAGTATCAATTTCAACAAAATGCAAAGGTGATACAAAAAGTTGTTGTACAGAAATGAAGCATCGTTTGCAAACAAAAATAAGCAAATTTGTCTACACGTTAAAACTATCAGATTTATTTTTGATGACAATAGCGGAAGTCCAGTAATGTAAGTTTCAAAATTATGTCATATTGAAGCGAAAAGATGTCCAATGAAGCCCAATCTTTAAATTTCAACTCGCTTGCTAACATGCTGCACGCGCGCTAGCGTATATGAATCGGAATTCCAATCCACAACACCCGCCTGTTTCCGCTTATAAGTCATGTGCAATTCTGCCCAGTTTATGTGTGTGATCGGCGCATTCTATCCGGGGGTTTCCCACTTGCCATTCTTCGTCCGTTGATCCGGATCATAACAGCACACAAACATGAACACTACGCCAAGGTAGCAGAAATGGTCACAACGTACACCAACACACACACACACACACAACAATGCCTGCTGAAAAACTAACATGAATCACACATATACTACCACGAAGACACCCGCTCCGTAAACGCGAATTCAAACCCCGAACACACAATCGCCACACAAGAACAATAGGCCACACTACCGATACCCCGAACAATGAGGAGAATGCCCACATAACTCACAGTATATGTCACATACAGACATAAATACACACAGCAGCAGCATTACCTCTGGTGCACGAACCCTTTCACCTGCGACACCGGAACATGAAGTGATTTATCCAGCAGGAACAAATAAGCCTTGTGTGACTTGATTCTTACAATTTTGAACGGTTACGTGCATTCACGCGCCATACAGTGTGAAACTGTACAACAATCATCAGGTGCTGGCTTCGATTACATGAGCACTTTTACAAATTTGGATACACGTTACACACAGAGAAAAAAGTAGAAATAATCTCATTATAACTAACAAGCTGTCCCGTTGTCCCCATGCGGTACAATTCGGATGATGATTACGGGGATAAGCAAGACAATCCGAAGAAGGATAGTAGCCATCATGCTGTTTTGAAATATTCCCTTCCGCCACTGCGGGGGTGTTTTAGTCCAATATGCATAAACAGTGTTATCATTAAAAGAACAGCTCAGTCACATGTGAAATTTGAGATCCCCACAACACTCACTGATTATATAACTCGATCGCCAGCTGATCGCAACATATAGCCGCCGTTAATTGCGTAGGTATTATCCATTCATTATGTTGAAAGTGCCCTTGATTTATGTAACCACATTTTGCAGTTCACAGAGTTTCACTTCCAAAAATGACATACACTCTCCGTTCCCCATAGTCTAAGGTACAGTCTCTATGTTTACTTAGGTTAGATAGAAACGTGGAAACATTTGAAAATGTCAACAACACCACGTTGTACATGATTAACAAAGTGGTATTCAATTTGTCAACCATGAATTGCAGATTTGTGATGATTGTAAATCATGACGGAACACTGTACGCTATTGTTGTTTTACTGCATGAGTAATTACATTGTACAGAGACTGATTACATTACGATTTCGTGAGCTGACGTGCTGCGTTATTACCACTGCGTAGAAACTGGCTCTGGGTTTGAGCTACGTACATTTTCGATTACTAATACGTATTCCCAACTATCGCAAGATTGCAAATCTGGGAAATGTAAGTGGTTTACTGCTTATTCCTTGCCATCAGCTCTGAACAACCCGTAATTTGTAGCGATCCTATTCGTCTATCTCTAACTATCTTAGAACTAGGATTTCCATTTGTACTCTTATTGTTTCCAACTTTTGTATGTGCTGGTCTCCGATCATGAACGGGCGCCATTTGTGTGTGTTACGCCTCACGTCATATCTTTGCCTATTCCGGCGTCGTCTTTTTGTTGTCCGTTTAAGGACACGGTTTTCGAGGTGTTGTTTTTCTTGCGTCAATAATTGCTCCCCTCTGTCCCTGGACACGCAGACATCCAACAGAATCCTTGGCTTCCTCCCGAATGTGAGTTCAAATGAGGAACTGTCAGTTGTTACATGCTTCGTCGTGCAGTATCCGAACAAAACATCCGGTAGTCCCTCTTCCCAGTTATTGTCTGTACTATTCAGCCATTCCTTCATTGTACGATTGATCCGCTCCGTCAACCCGTTCGTCTGTGGATGATACGCCGATGTTCTCAAGCGCTGAATCCCTCAATTCCTCTGCATCTCTTGAAATTGCCGCCCTTCAAAACACGGGCCCTTGTCCATGTCAACTTTGTATGGTACTCCAAAGCGAGCCAAGACACTGTTCGTGAAAGCATGTACAACGGTTCCGCTTGTTTGATCCGCCGTTGGAATGGCTTCCACCCAACGTGTGAAATGGTCAGTCATGACGATTATGCAGCGATTTCCATCTGAACTTGTTGGGAGCGGACCAAAAATGTCTATACCCCAAGTGTGCGCGGCCTCCTCTGTTACGATCAATTGCACGCATACCGTCGTTGTCTATCGGTTCTGTTGGCAATGGGGGCAGGCTTGAATGAAGTGAATCACATCTTTCTGTATCGTGGGCCAAGATAACCTTCGCCGCATTAGTTCGAACATGCGTCCTCGTCCCAAGTGAACATCTGTGTATGTCAGTCGAATCACATACCTTCTCTGGTTCAGTGGGATTAATGGCACTCTTCGAGGTCTCAACCACCTGTACACCTCCAAATCGACGACGAGTTGACCGTTCTTCAGGTGTAGCCGGTCCCAGATATGTAACAGTTCGTTCAGTCCTGAAGTCAACGTCTTAGGTTTGGTACCGGCCAATAGATGTTCACATATTTTGCGTACTAGAGGGTTTTGCTGCTGATTGACCGAGGTGTGTTTATGGGCAAACAATGCTGCGTTTACGGATATGGCTTCATTCGGCAGCTCACTTTCTTGTATCGGTTGAGTTAATGCCGTTGACATGTCTGATAGTAAAGTTGGACTCTTGCAGTCGAACTCTTGCAGCATGCCAGACGTCCACGTGGATGCTTCGCCGTCTTTAGCCAGATCATGGGGTTTGTCGTCAGTCTCGACATGACAGGTGGTCGCTATTAGATAGGTCCTCCACTTCTCCAGCGCTCAGAAGATAGCTAGGCATTCTTCCTCCGTGGTAAAACACTTTCTCTCTGCTTCCGTCAGTACTCGGCTGGCGTACTCAGTAGTTTTGAAAGAACTGCCCCAATTCCGATATCACTCGCATCAACTGATAGCGTGAATGGCCCATTCGGCTTTGGAATTGTCAGGCACCGTCGAATGCTGGCAGCCTCCTGTTTAAGTTCGTTGAACGCCACCTCCAATTTCTCAGTCCATACAAATTTCCTGTTCTTCCTCAGCAGTTGGAATAGAACCGCGGCGTAAATTTTGAATTTACATGCAACTGATTCCGTCGACATGCTAGATAACATTTCCGGCTCACGCGAGAAGTGTAAAACAGTTTCTAGCACAAAGCAAAGTTAGCACACAAAGGACTAAATTATCAATGGACACGAAATATGTCATCTTTTCATTTGGACCAACTCACAGTTTTCCAAAAGAATTATGGCGATACGCCTCCTACTCTGCGGCTGTGATTAATCTTGGCAGGAAGCATGACTCTGAAGAAGCGACAGACTTGTTGACTTGCTCTTTAGTATTGTTTTAATATGCCTTAGGATGTACAGAACGTCAGCTCTTGCCGTGATCAGATTCTGATGATGTGAACCGTTTGCTGAAGTATTCCGTCTAAACTTCAAAAAAGTCCATAGCAAAAACTGTGAAATTTGACAGGCCATTCGGTGACAGTACTTTACATAACCACGTCCACCTTGACCACATGAGGTAGCCTCGGTCTGATGTTATGGTTCACTGATTAGTAGGGCTAATTCACCGTCATCGGAAGGCAACGTAACGTGTTATCCTAACAATTACTGTTAAACTACTTTGTTTTCGGAATGACAATCGTCCCACTATCTACAGGTGTTAGTTCTACCACTACGTATTGTATATCCGGGTAGATTAGAGTGCGCTTTGCAAATGAAACGCCCTAAATTCGAGAATCGGCATTCCCAGTTTTATTTGCGAGATCACGTGCGGTCGGC
>JTDE01000032.1:28089-48738 GCA_014338405.1 Paragonimus skrjabini miyazakii
AAGCATACGATGACATGTTCCGAACAGATATATATATATATATATATATATATATATATATATATATATACGCATAAGTAGATGTTAAAAGAACTTCAAGTTGGTGAATTTTCGACCAGTGAAACGAGTTAGTTCCAAAGCGTGACTGCAAAGTGAAAACAAAATTTTCCGGATGAAATGCAAAGGCATTTTGTTACAACTTTCTTTACTATGTTTTCTTGGGCGATTTCTATGAACGAGTGAGACCTACGCTGTAATGTCCAACTGAAATAAAGAGACATCAGGATTGTACCGCCTTGCAAGTTATACTGAAGGGAGAAGTCCAAAAATGAAAGCGGTATCATATATTATGCAATACCCACTGCAGCTGCAACACAGCAAATAATAAAGTGCGAAAACTGAGCTTACATCACAGTTACTCCTTCCTGTTCGGTTAGTTACTCAGTTACACACATAATACATGTCTGCAATCCTAAAGTGAAAGCAATACGCGTAGTGTCAGCCTTAGTTAAGAGTAAATTAGCGTGTTGTTGAATTTTCCGATGTCTATAATTTAGCATTCTGCTTCTTAAGGCGACGTCGTCAAAGCTATCCCAAAGCCTTCCTCACCGGTGAGTGTTACTTATTGTCTGATTGACGACAATATGTCCCTCTCCCTTGACCTCCTGATCATCGTCTATTTGGATCTGTTTGAGATAGTGCAAGCTGTACCAAGCATGCTACTTAGGAACGCGTTCATTCTTTGGAGTTCTGTTTTAAGCTTTAGGCGGACTCCGAAGGTTTTTCAATCACAATAGGGCTGTTGACAGCACTGAGCGTTCTCCAGGTATCCTGGCACCGCCCGGTGCGGCAGATGACGGATGTCTAACGATCAGGTGACGTATCTTGCGGTTGTTGGACTATAGTCAGACCTATTTTTGATAGTAGTCGTGCCTTCCACTGGGCTCACGGAAAGCACGGTGTTTGTCTGGTTGGGGTGTGGATGGTGTTCCCATTTGCAAGCGAACATTTGGGGGACAGTGAATCGGTCGTTAATCTTTTGATCTGTGAAAGTTTTTAGTAATTACTACAGTGAGCTCTACTTGACCATTGGCTAGTGGATAAAGGGCGTTCGTCGGAGTTGTATCAATTCCGAGAACTTGACACAAAAGTAAATCAAAGTGCTGTCTAAGTTAGTGCATCTGCCTGAATGGAACTTCTCCTTAAAACCCCATTTGCCAATCCAATGATCCACTCGCGCTGTTGTCACCGTTGTCGTCTGTGTTATGGGCATGGCCTCGCATCACTTTGTAATATAATCAGCCATCACGAGTATGTAACGGTTGGCTTGGAGTGTTCCCGATATCTGATACATTTGTGAGGGCAGACTTAGATGTGCTAACACTTTCTACTGTAGTGTCGTGTGTGTACAAATCATATAAGTCAAAGTGGATTTTGCGTATCGACTATTATACACACTAGTTGTGTAGAGGCCATTTTACTATTTTTAACAAGATCATTCGTTTTACCTTGGAGTTTTAGCGCAACTCAGGCTTAAAGGTTGCGAGGTGTTCTGGAATATTTGCCTTCCACAACAAATGTTTGGCGAGCCCTTTTCAGAAGTTACAGAGCGTTTAATTGCGGTGACAGTTATTTTGCTTAGAATGCGCATGCTCTTTTGTACTGCTTTTTTCCCAGTGAAATAAAATGCAAATCCATCGCCTAACTCTTCCCTACATGAAGTGTGAGTGCATTCTTACAATAATTAGTGTCTATACCTTAGTCTATCGACCGGTATGTCACCGCATCCATATCAGTTTGATGAAGGGCAAGATCACACAAACGCCGTATTTTGCTATTAGTCGCGTGCTACAAAGTGCCACTGAAGACTGCATTTAAAAGGTTATTGGATAATATAGAAAAAGTAGTGCGTCAAGTACTGAACGTTGAGGTAGACTCGATGGATTTGAGATAAGGGAAATCGACGTGTCTTTTACTGCCATTTTGAAAATGAGCTATACAAGACTGCTTTGATTCAATCTGAAATGTTGTATATAGTAACAAAAGGCTTGCGCTTTTATGATAAAGATTCATGTGGCACTATCAAACCCTGGCAATATCGAATAGTGTGGTGTCGAACACAAACCCTTAGTGTGGGATCTCAGTGAGAGTGTCTGTAAAGAAAGAATTGCCTACAAATAACTTTTGCTGAAGAAGTTCATGTGGTGCTGAAAAAAATAAGACAGTTAGCTATAATGTGAGCAAATTCTGTTTTAACCTTGAGTTCTAGTAACTCATTGGGAGTACTAAGCAGGCTTATTGGGTTGCATTTGTTCGAAGACAGAGGGAAGTAGCTACACTTTATGAGTGTAGAATATGGCTTCAAAATGTCGGTGACAAGCGGTCCATAAAGCAGTTCACATGACCGTTTGGTTAGCACATTAACTGCCTCTTACATTATGTAAGAATGAACGTCATTTACATTAATATAACTGTAAACGTTAATTCGTGACAGCTGTTCTAAGATTTCGTCAACAATGCGATTAACACTAGGTATTGGCTCGCTGAAAGTCCGCCGTTCAAGACCAAGTTGTAAGATCGACAGTTAATTTGTGTAAACGGTAGAAAAATGAAACAAAGATGTTTCGCGATTCTAGCACTTACCACCCATTCTAATGGCTACAGTGAACAGACTGTTTCATTGTTTCCGTGGGTGAATATCAAATAACAGTGCTCAGTGGAAGACTGAAGTGATAAACGATCGTCACATTTTGAACAAACATACGACACTCATATGACTTTTTATGAGGCACTGCTTTCGAATTGATGCTAATCAGAATTGAGCTGAGTAATTACTAGGCCTCTCCAAGTGACAACGACATTCCTGGTGACCAGCGAAGCCAATCGATTAAATGTCGACATTGACCAGCAAATTGTGCTTTTTAGAACTTGTTTTCCACGGTGGAGATACTAAAAGTGAGGACTCATAAGGCGCAAGGTCAGTAAGGCTGATATCATACACTAGGGTTAATTGTCTACAGGTATTCAGTTTTATTTTCGCATCACCTTGCAAGGTCCTGTTGATCTGACAAAACGGGAAAGTGCACTACTGCAATATGAGCACGGGTATTCATATTATCTGTAGGAGAAGGTAGGATAAAGGTTATTTTAGGAGTTACTTAGAATCCTTCTGGTCATGCCTTGTTTTCTGCTTTTTAACACCGTTTCTTCCTGATATTGAAACTACGGTCCGTCTGCCAACGTTCTCGGAGTAAAACGTTTAGCCATCCGCTGACCGATCGTTGAATATACTTGCTTTTCTCTTGCTAGCGTTGTTAGCTTAACCGTACATTCTGAATTAAGTCATGTCAGACATGACTGTTAGCCTGTTTGCCCCAGTTAATTCCGAGGCTAATTGACTTGGCGGCTTACGCATACACGGACTAGTTCGTATCAAGCAACCCAGTCAGTCTAATGCAACCATCGGTCATCGCGACCCAGCATCCATGCATCCGAGTGTTACGGCGAATTAAGCTGACGACCTTGAACTTGGTCAGCACGCTAACCCACATAACCTACTCGCCTCGACCACTCAACTTTAAATCAATTATTCGCATCACGTTGACTGTTCAAGTCGGTAGTCTACTTATGGAACAAGAGAAACAATTGTCCGAATTGGACGCCCACATAGAACAGGCGCAGCGATATATGGTATTTGCCGTGCGCGATTCGGTCAATCAGGCCACCAAGTAAAATGATTCCTGGCCAGCACAGCCATCTATTGGTGTCCGTGCGGTTCAATGAGCCTACATTAGACAAAACTGAAAGACTGGAGGAGTGCTTTGGTGGTGGTAACTCTTCTGCCAGTCTTTCTGTTCCCAGCTTTGCAGACTAGCAACTCTGGCCTAATTGTTCGGTTAATACGGTTATCTCCATTTTTACGGTGAACGTTTTGGAGGGATTGCACTTGGAAAGTTTTTTCGACATATTCCTTCTTCAAGACGTGGTTACCTGTAACGTAGTGATTAGAAGATGTCAAACGGAAATGGGTAGCCACGTCACCTATCAGTTTCGTTGGCCAGTTGATCACAGTCACATTAACATACAAACTTTTGTCAATGACTGAAGTTTGGAGGTGTGTTCTGAAAAATGGTATTTAGTTAGGACCAATAGATAAGCTATCATGGCAGGTGAGTTAACGTTTTCACCGGAAAACTAAGAGAGTTCCTGATTTCTGAGGCACACGGGGAATTATCACGACCCGAGAAGCACTTTAAAATAGGGCGCAACTATCTCTATCATGTAGTATCTCATCTGTGGCTCGCGGATTGCTGTCGAACCGTCAAATTCTAATTAGTGGGAGACTTAAATTATCCAAGCGCGTGTCAGCAACACGCTTGCAAAAAGAGTATTACATTAACTGGTAGTAAAACCTCACTTTAAATAAAACTCAAAGGAAGCAAAAGCATCTGAGAGGCAACTCAAACAACCTTCCATTACGAACTAACCTGGAGTGGCATTGCAAAGGGTCAGAAACCAAAATTACTTTTAACATACCAAATTGGATCCCTGTCCGAAATAATAAACAGCATATTGATAAATTAGGCGGTATTCTTACCGTTTCTGAATCTATAGACTGTCTTCTTGTCTGACTATTCATTAGAGAAGTTTATCTCCTGTCGATTTTGCTTTGCAACCTTAGTACCCATCTGCCTATACACTACTTGGTTAGCCATAGCTTTCTGAATAAAGGATGTCCAACTGAAGTGAATAGCCACTTGATCCATCAATGTTGCAATATTTTGCCCAAATGCAAGATCATCAACGAGTAATATGAGCAAATCACAAAAAGCGTTGCTTAATTATCGCCGGTATCGAATAATTGTCGGTTTGCTAAACCACATTGTCTATACAGCGTGCGTAAGTGCAGTTCACTCTACCTAGCCTTTTAGAGACATTGTCTGCATATAACCCTTGTCGTTCGACAGTGCATTGGTTGTATCGCTTGCACTGTGTGAAGTTGTTTAGTAAACAATGCAGAGCGCACTTGGCCTCGTAAGTTACATCGGAATTTGTGAACAGTGTTGAGTACTCTTGTTGCACATTGTGATTTGTGGTCAGTTATTAGCGTACGTGCTGTCAATTGCAACTCGAATTGTCCATAGGGACTCGCACTGTGTTTGTATTTCATCATCTTTATCTCTCTTGCTTTTCAATGCGGCTATTATCAACAAGATCAACTCTTATTGGGGGCACATCTACCGACGATCTTACACAAAAAGGGTACATTACCATATACGTAGTTTTGCTGACTTGCTTATGCAGATGTATACGCATATGTAATGACCTATGTATGAGGGCACTCTTCCGTTTCGGTTTTTGCGACGGATACCGCTAATCAAAACTATACACTTTGGTGCTAGAAGACTCTTAATTACGTGAATATTTGTGGTGGTGTCGAATAGTATCTCTGTTTAGATGCTACTGCGTTCCAGAACATTATCTCATCGGAACAGTTTCGCTGCTTGGTCCCAACCATACTCATGTTTCAATCGTATGCCACTTCTCACAACTATTTTGAAGTGCTTAAGACGTTCCACCGTTTATTTTTTTCAGAACATTTTTATCCAAAAAATGAGCAACCAGCCACCACCTTATCCACCAACACCACCGGGTGGTGGATATCCTCCGCCAGGTGGTGTTGGCTATCCTCAACCTGGAGATGCTTACCCCCCGCCATCAGGAGGCGTGTACCCACCACCAGCAGGAGGTGGATATCCGGCTGGACCGTATGGTCCGAGCCACGGAGGGCAGCCTCCACCAGGTGGGTTGATGTTGTGCTTCACAGTCCACTTTTTTCAACATTGTCTTCGAGGTTATTGCTTCTAGAGCGGAGTAGGCAACACTAAAGTGTTCTACATCCGTCTAATCGCATTTTCGCTGGAATAAATTCGATTCACACCCGAGACGCACTTTGTGAGGCCGCCTGGTTCCTATGTTTATTAACATGGAAGGCCAGTTGACTACTTGGTTACCCTAGGGGTGCAAGGGTGGGACGTTTTTTTGACTTGATGTCACATAGCGACGGTTAACAACGGTAAGCTTATCTGAGTCTGTTCAAGGTGCTTTGCATTGGTATTTTCTTTGAAAGTGTGCTCCAGGTTGCCGCTGCTGCTGCTCGGTCCGCAGCAGAGCTTACGCAATACTTATGTGAATCCCCCGATGAGCAACTTGTATACAATAGCTTAATTATGACGATGTCACGTACTTGAACATTTACTCGAACATTAGAAACTCACCTCATTAGACCACTTGTCAGTGCAGATATTTTTATGATTTCTATACGTTTCATTGTTCCATATTTGTTAGCTCCTTATTGTGTTTGTTGTGGATCAAGTTTGCTTCATTACATCTGTTTACGCCTTTAATGGTTACCGTTAATAACACATTAATTTGGATGGCGCATGGTCTCCATTTTGCGAATCTAAAGTTCAAGCTGGAAAAGTTCTCTTTCTCTTTTTGGATCTGCAATTATATAACTGGAAACCCTGTTGTTCAAAGGCTAGAAACATGTATCAACATAAGTATATATATATATATATATAGTATAATTGACTAATCAATCAAATGATAAAAGTGACCAAAATGTGGTAATACCAAAGAGGAGTTGTAACGGTAATGGATAAGCTCAAAAGATAAGCGTACAAATCAAACGGAAGACGTATCAATAAAATAGGAACAACTCTCTGATAAGTCAAAGTCCGTTAGATTGAACAGACCACCAAAATAAAGAAAGACAGCGTCAGAGAGCAGATTCGTTAGATGACTGATAGATAATTCCACAAGCGACGAGAGATGATGAAAGTTGAGCGTCGATAGATCAGCTGGTACGCGGAGCCAAACTATTTTACCGTCCAATCACTTTACCAGCCCAAAAAACCCGCACGAATAAAGAAGACAGAGATGATGCGCGGTAACTCCTGTTTATTCGTATTGACGATTCAATTCGAAAAGTGATGATGATGGTTTCAAACAAGTGTACAGATGAAGTTAACAAAACGATATATGCGAAAGCGTACAAAAATGAATTATGAAATATAACTGTGAATTGTGGACACTACAAGTGTGATAGCGTGTGCGGTAGATTGTTATATGCTGAAAACCAGTAGCTTTGTGTTCTTCCTGATAGCATTCAGTCCAGCACAGCTTATTTTTTTGCATACTTATAGACTATAACACATAACCAAAAATATTTCTTCCTGTTGTCCGCACCTGTGGGTTTGTGTCTGAATAATGGACCACCTCATGTAAAGTTATTCACTTAATCGATTTTTCCGCTGAGATACTGCAATCCTCACATAGATGTCAATCTAACACCTATTTGGGCAACTTTTCAAAGTGCATCGCACCATCGCGTGGCGATTGTTTGGCTATCTGTCTGCTTAGTTGTAAATAGTAACTGTTCTTGGAACTATCTTTGTGGCAGTGTATTACTCAATTACCCACTTCTCGCGTCGCCTGTTTTGCAAACTTTGCACCTGTTGGATGAGCGTCCTTCTACCGAAACTGTTAATTTCGTTCTCCTAACGCCTAATGTTTCCATTGGTTCCATGACCTATATCTTCACTCTGGTCGGCTTTCCCCTTGTCCACGGCTTTTAATAGTGGCATGGATGCCGAAACCTACGATTACCGGTTGTCCTCCCGGTCTGGAATACTTGACCCAAATCAACCAGCTGCTAGTCAAACAGAAAAAGGAAATTTTTGAAAGTGAGTGCTTTATGTAACTTTTGAAAGGCTCAAAAATCGGTTGATTATTGACTAAGTCGAAAGTTTCATACACTGATGGGCGGTTTACTCTGGAAATAACCTTTGGGTTATAAAGTGTACGTTTGCAGTGTGTTGAGTAGATCGCTGAAAATGATTAGTATGTGAAAGAATAATGTGAGAATGTATGTGGGTATTATTAGTAAATCTTATCCGTCCCAGTCGTTTGAGTAATGTTTATTAATAAAAGTCTTTTCCAAGACACGTAATCGTTACCGCGATAGTCACAAAAATTCCGTGATGTACTTAGGCAGAATATGTGAAACTCTACACGTTTCTTGTTGTCGGATCTAGAGTCTTGTCACGTGGATCCTTAGTTTCATGTTTATTTTGTGAATCGTCATTAATTCTTACGCTGGAATGACCGAGTCTCTTTGTTAGTGCAAAGTAACGTTGATATCTCCCTTGTACATTCTCAACTTGCCTTGTTTAACAAACATTTTTGTTCAAATGCGTTCGAATATGGTATATCGAATGACTGGTAATCATACTATAATGCAGAGACTTACTAATTAATTTTCACTGAAATTCGTTTACTTAGTCCAAACTAATGTCAGGTTGTATTTATTTCATTTCGTCATTTCACCGATATTATTGTCATTTCAACGGACCTGTATGTAAATGGTGTTTATTTGCTTCGTTTTGGGTGTGTAATCTATTTAGGTACTTTCCTCGATTCTGATTCTGATGTGCGTAAAACGCCAGTTAACTGGTAATGGGTTTAACGTGATGTTCCAGTTGACCGAACAGCGACCTGTCAATTTCGAGTAGGGTCATTCGAACCCTTACAAAGCTGCCAACTAATGCTATAACCCTGTTGTGCACAGTTAGCGGTATTCAACACACATTTTGTCCCTATCTCTGAACGTTTGCGATATATTTTCGAAAAGTTCGTTTTGATGCTTTTTCACTTCTTGCACGCAAAGCTATTCCGTAATATATCAATTTCATCTGCTAGGTTTTTGTTTGTCTCACCTTATTGACGTTTGTCAACGTACAGGGAGTCCATTATCCGGTATCCTGCTTGCTGTTTGTATGAAAATACGAACTGACCTGTCCATCAAAGTGTCTAATCGGTTTGTTTGTCTTTGTTTTATCTTAGTTCAGTTAATCCACTTTTTAGCATTTATGTAGTTTACTGAAATCATTCATACAACGACCTAAAACCTCAACTTTCTAATTCATAAAGCTGCAAATGAAGTTGACGTCAAAAATGTATGCTTTTATTTCGTTAGTCATTATTGTTTGCACTTGTTTGCAAGACATGTTCGCTGTCCTTCTCTCTAGTTAACTACTTGGAACTGTTTGTTTTCAGCGATTTAATTTCGTTCGACCGATCCACTACTTTGAAGGTGGATTGTGTCAGCCAGTTTCAAGTTCCACATTGTTGTCCGTGGAAAAGTTGAATGTGTCTTTCACGCAAGCCGAATCACTTGCACTTTGAGGTGCTACCTGTATTTAGCGAGAAATCTGAAAGAAGGGACTTGTCTGTCAGCGTACGCTTCAGTTGATAGATGAGAAAATGCAAATTTCACGGCGAGTGCACAAACTACTTTCTTTTTGATTGCTTATTTGAAACGTTACAGCAAGGTAAACTTCGTACAGTTCGCACAAATTGCGATAATTATTAGATGGTAAATTTCGGTATCCACCTTTTGTTCCTAAACGACCGCTACCGTTATTACACGTGCTGGACTAGTGAGGTGAGAAGAATAGGGAGAGGATAGTAACGTCACGGTGATCTCCGGCAACTGTTCCTGGTCGTTTGCGGTTTGCATGTGACGGCCAGTTCTGGCTACCTCGAAGATTTTCAGGTAGTGCGAATTCGTTTGGCACAGTATTTGATGTTCGTCAAATAACCATGACCTGTGACCAATTAACATTTGAAAATTGACTGAATCAGGCTAGGCAACCACACCCAAGAGATTTCGTTTTTGTTCAGACAATAAATCACAAACCTGGACTTCGGCAAATGACCGCATGATGCGAATCAATCGGACAACTCAAACAGAGTCTACTAGACAGAGTTTACCGCGTTGATCTGTCTCATCTGCTACTGGTTGAGACAGTCAGAAAGACGGATCTGTTACCCCCTTCTTTCTAACGCTTCTCTGAATATCTCGCTTTACCGTATTTTGTCAGTCGGCGTGGTTTGTTCACTCTTTAAGATGTGTATAGCATGGGGCGCTGGAAGTTGTTTCTTTACGGATTAGGGACAGAGAAATGGACCGTATGCATTGTCGACTAACGTCGTGATGCGTCCGAATCCAATTTGATAGGCATTCTTACAGACACTTGTTATACGGGCCTCTCATATCTTCTTGTGCAAACACTTTTCAGTTCAACACACCTACACATGGCAATGACTTCAACACTTCGATAATGTAACCTTTTCACTGATGTCTACTGCAATTGGTTGTGACGTATTGTGGTTACTCGAAAAACAGTCCATTTGTCAGTTACGTTGTTTTTATCGAACTGTGCGTCCTTTGTCAACAGAACTTTAGACGGTCAGTAAACTGAATAGATGCGGTGAAGTGACGCATAACGGTAATGACATTATCATAATAGATATTTTTGAAGAAACCGGTTAGAAAGTAGTTTCATTTGTAGTGCCCAACCGGCCGGTGCACGACGTCTTTGCAATCATAATTTTAGTTGGATTGCGGACCTGTGGCTATTAAACGGGGTGCAACGATTTAAAAGTTTTCCAAATCGCATTTGTTTGATCAGATTAAGAGAAAACTGTTATCTCGTAGGTTCATTGTGGTAAGTTGCTTGCAGTAGCTTGACTCCTGTTTGATCTGTAGTTTATAAGGATGGTGAAGTCGTATACCGCGTTTGCTAACCTTCTTCGCTTATATTGTCGTAAAGATTAGCGATAGTCACTTGTAGAAGAAGTTTTTTCCGGGAACGGTCGCCTATTGGCACGTATGTGCACACATTCCGAACGTACTCATCATGATGTTGATCACGGCGTACACACTTCTGCCGACAACGCAACTCGAACGTACCACATATGTGCTCTCTTCCCGCGTGACCCTATTGGATAGTAAATACAGCTTAGTGGTGGTGAAATGACCGAAATGACCAGAAGTACTACATTACCACAGAACGTAACAGTATACATGTTTCGTTCCATCAACTGTCATCCCGTATTAATATGGTTTATTTGACGTCAGTGTAATTAATCCTGCCTTGTTTTCCAGTGATTGCAATTGTCCATCAGTCGTGAAGAATTGAAGTTTATAAATGGTTCTGTTTCGCAATTAATTTTTCGAAATACTTCTTATCTGCATAAACTGATCATCCTTCATTAATCTGTTGCGATCTATGTCTTCGTCAAAGTGAAAATGTTTCTTGATTACACAGCAACGATTTCAAGGTATGGCTTATCGGAACTTTGGAATTTCGAATTCTTTACTCTAAATAGACTGAACAATTTGCCTTCTCCCATATAATCTACGAACAAGTCGTAAACTGATAACCGCTTCCCACTCCTGCAATTGGATCTTGAATTCAGTGGGTTCAGACTGGTTGAGGGGTATTTTGGAGCATTGATAGAAATATAATTAGTAGAGTGAGCATATATGCCCTACAGACCTGAAAAAGTCCATTGCGGTTGTTTTACCGTTGCAAAAATTGATTTCTCCCACTGTCAACTCTCGCCAAACGGAAGGGCGGTAAAATGTGTTAATATCTGTTGATCTTATCCGTCTTTTGTAACATTAGTCGTGTTCATACAGTCCAACCAACCGTCTATCTCAGCATTTTTGTGCGATGACGGGACTGAAAAACAGCTGACTGTAGTATTCATGTCAATAGCTTTAGGAGTAAATTCGATCGCGTCAACTCCTCGTCCCAATCATTCATTGTCCAGTCCACTTTTATCCGGCGTCACAACATTCGTGTCCAACGGTTTCGATTTGGGCCGTACATGTTTGGTTGCTGGTTTCGAGAATGAGGAAAACTCAGGTCTATAACTCTATAAGTGGAGAATTTTTATCGCTGCGAATTGAAAGGGTAATCAGAACATCCTGTTAGTTGCTCCAGCGCTAACTGATAACCGGGGCAACTTGAAGCTACTTTTATTCGTTATGCCAGTGTGTTTACTATTTTACCATCTTTCGTGTTTTGAAACGGCGAACTGCGCCTTTCCACAATTTTCTACATCTTTCTTGTTGTGTGCTAACGTCTCCTCCACCTCTCATTCCACCTTCGGTATTCGGTAAATCCGTACATGGTAGTGTCACTCGGCTGACTTGTTCTCGCTCCACCGGCTTTTACACTGACCTTGGACCATCGTCTGACACTGTCCATCTCTTCGTTTGGTTATCTGTCTGCAATCAGTCCGTTGAAGTATACATCGTGTTTGCACACAACATTCCAACAGCATTCTTCACTGTAGGATTTTATTTGTTGTCCAGTTTAGCTTCCGGTCACTTGGATCGATGATTGACTTAACCAGTTTGATCTGACCCGCAAGGATCCGTTTTTTCGGATTACATTGTATGTTGGTTAGAATATAAGCCATGTAGTAGCACGCCTCAACACAAACATTTTTGCTGGTAGCGGTAAACTAAACCCCCGGTAGAGTGAACAGAACGGTCGACAACAGCTTGGGAATACGAATTAGGCGGATGATCCGAAAATCAACATCTTTCGAGGTGTACATGTCTTTTTTGTGTGCTTTAGGTTAACTGTATCCCGTACCTGCTTATCATAGTTGTCACCCTGGCTAACTGTCTTGCAATCCATTTCAAACAACTTTTCATTTGGTCCAGTATAGTTTGTTGTCTACGTTTGAGCTAGGTTTCTGTAATGGATAACCACTAGACAATGTAGGATCAAAGATTTATCACCGGTCTGTTATAACTGTTTTTGCTGTTCAGGTTTTAACACCATGTTAATGATTGTCCTAAATTTGTTCTATTCCTTTTGTAATCAAGTGACATCTATACGTTGATGACCTGTAGAGATATGGAACTGTCTTTGTTTTATCTTGAACGTTTTCGTGCAGTTTTGGACATCTTAGTAGCTTATTCACGCAATAGGGTTGACTGAAAATGACTATGGAAGACAAACTTTCGATGATTAACGCGTTACCGTTATTCAGAATTAAGCGCTTATTCTCAATTGTCTATTTTTCAGTGATAACCGACGTTGAGACTCCCAACAAATATGTTTGCTTGAACACGATGGGGCAAACTGTGTACAACTGTAACGAAGGTTAGTACATTCCTTAGGGATTGGGATCGATTATTCGGTTTGGTGAGATTTTCCATGTTCGTATCTTTTCTGCGGTTTAATATACGATTATTTATGATCAGTTTAAGTCGATCGCCGAATATACGCACTGATGGGATATTTTCCGCGGATGCTTTCTCCGGAAGCAACGTGGGGAACAATCGGTTGTTGGAGAAAACAGAAGAATGAAAAGGATTAGTGGTCAGTGGAACGAGAAAATGTTTTGCATTGACATATCTCTTGTTTATTTGTCAGAGAATCACACTGCATACCTCGGTGCGGATTACGAAATGATTGAACCTCATGAAACTACCATTGAATGGCTACGGTATATCTTAAACAGCAACTAGGTCAAAATGTATCGACGGGATGTTTTTGGGATTTAGGTATTGATGAATAGAAACGGCCAATATGATGGTTAGCTAAAGCTGATCACAGGAAAAAAAATTAAAATAGTCAATTATGTTTGTTACGTGGTGGAGCACAGTTTGCCACTGACATAGACTTCTATAAAAGCTGAATTGCTTCTCATAAGTATTACAAAGCTACCCCGGTAGCGTTATCGCCATTGATTACTCCAGCATTTTAAATGCTTTCGGTTTTGTATTTTGCATTTCCATTATCCGGTTAAGGAAACATCCACCACCTTATTGTGGTTCGTGAGTGATTTCGAGTCTTTACCCTTACATGTAGTAATTCGATTTCATTGGATAAGCTGAATGCCGGTTACTTCAGTTTTCCGTTGAATTTGATGAGCTTCCATAATCTCGCATTGAAGTGAGGATTATTTCTTTCCATTTTAACCGTCACTACTCATAGTTGACTTTGGAACGTAATTTGTTTTTCATTTGTATTGATTGTTTTTCAACTCCACGGTAAATCGTGAACAAACCGAGCTTGTCAGAGTTATTGTTATGTTCAGTGCGCATTATGACTGCCAGTCATGTTCCATTAAAGGGAACATGTTTTGGTGGGAATACGCTCATCACATCTATCAACTTAGGCTGTGCAATGCTTGATTTCTGGCCAGTTCATTTGGTGGTTCCTGCTGGTGAACCTTAGGGCTTTGCTCGTTTTTTGTTGTTGTTGAATACAGCAATTACATTAGGATGACCGACGATTAGACATTTGCAATGCAACAGCGAACGAGCGTGACCGTGTGTCCTACTTTTGACTCATACAACCGGATTTCGTGAGCTGCTATACCACTCACGCAACTGTGATTTGCGTTGTCCCGGAGTTGGCGGGCAACTTTTTGATCGGACGAGAGAACACATTGTCGTCTGCATGTGCCCGCATCTTGTACATCGTTTTTGCATCTACGCATCTTAGAAATGGAATTCAGCTATTGACTTTCAATATCCTTTATAGCTTAAAGTAATCTAATAGCACTTGCTTGCATTCCGATACCACTTTGAAGTCTCATTTTCAATGTAAGCTGACTCATCAGGTTTATCCAGTGTTGCTTCATAGTGTTTTTCAAACTAAGCGGACTGCACTAGCACAGTGGGGAGGGAAGTGGAAACGGTGAAATCGCATTAGAGTCTCAACACTGTACGAGGGCTTACACTAAATGGCCTCCTAACCGAATTAGCACAACGAATACTGACTGCGTATTATTGTTGCTTGAATGTTTGCACCAAAAATGATTGTGAATGTTCGATCTTGGTCAAGTCTTCTAGCTTTATTGTTTCAACATGTTTAGGCTACCGTCATCCGTTGGTGACGTGACTCGATTGGTTGGCCTGTCACTATAGGCTTTCGCTCAATAGCGTGATGTTTCCATTTCCGCCCGTCGTACTGCACCATGTAGATTTACCCAGTTTGGACCACTCGATAACTACGGAACATTGCCAACGAAACTTCTTTACATGTTGAACTGACATCGATTATGAGAGGGGTGATATAGAGTCTCGCGGTACTGTTACGCGTACATTTTGAGGTGGATGGCGAGATAACTGAAATTTTAGCGTTTTACAATGTACGTTGTTGATCTGATTGATCTGTTTTTTGCCAACCAGAGTAGAAGCAGCCGTCATTATGTTGCCCCGTCCTTATTAATAAATATTCCCTAATCTTTATTCGTCTGTACTAGAATCCGACTTTTGTTCTCGCCAATGTTGCAAAGCAAGACGACATTTCATTATGCATGTGCAAGATAACACTGGCCTGGAGGTTATCCGCGTCAATCGACCATACAAATACCAATGCTGTGGTCATTGTTGCAGGTAGGTTCTGCTTGTCGTGAATCATGAAACAAACACTTCATGGTTTAATTGTTCAAAATATGATAATTGCAGTACTTACAAATCCAGTTTTTTAGTCATCCGGGAAATCCAAGTGACCCATCTGATATTGTTTTTGTCGAGCTCCCCTCGGTAATAATTCAAGCAAGGTGATGACTCGCTCCGGCGGTATCCGTTCTGAGGAATGTCCATAGATTATTTTCTGTTGTGTACGATGAAGCGTTTATAACGGTATACCAACATTATCTCTGTCGCCAGTTCACCCATGTATTACTGTTACGCGTTTTGCACAGCTGTTCGGAATGTTGTCAAGACGAATTGGAGGTAGAAGCGCCTATTGGACATACGGTCGGCTACGTAAAACAAGTCTATCGGGGCTGTGATGTGCACTATGAAATCAAAAACGCCGAGGGCATAGTGGTTTTGCAAATTCATGGGCCTTCCTATTGTCACTGCGCTTGCTTCGGTGAAGACATTAATTTCAAAGTGAGTTTTTGGCATGGTCATATTTCTGTTGCATCTACCTAACTAAGTTTTTTAAAGTATTTCCAACCTACAAACATTAGCAGAATGTGAGATTTTTGGAAAGTTATGAGTTTCTCATGGACATTTTGAGAAGTAGTTGGTACAGATCGAACAGGCCTGGTCGATTACAACTCGGTTGACTTTTCAAGGTTCACTGTCCATCACTGGTTCGGTTTGTCTAGCACTCAAACTTATCTGCACTATGGCCCTCATCCTTGTTTGCTTTGGGCCTCTGCTGTTCATGACCTAAGTTTGAGCTGAAAGAACCTGTACTGTTTCTTGTCAAGTAGGTCTTGGAATGGAGGTCGCTTTTGAGTTATCCTGTTCACGTTCAAACATGAACTTTAGGATTCCATCTATTGTACATATGTGCATTACTAAGACATTCTTATCGTGGTGGGCCATATGTTACGCATTTTCTGTGGTCAGCTGTGTGATGCGCAGGTCCGTCTATTAGCTTTTGTTTAGGAATTGCAGTAGAATGCACTACATTGTCTTGCGCTCCTAAAACCCATTTTGATGGAAACGTTCATAGAACGCAGAAAAACCATTTTCACCATATCTGGTCATTGTCATTATCCTTATTGACATCGCAAGATAGTCATTAAGTCGACTGCATTTGCAAATGGTTACTTTGAGTCCTTCCGTTTGATCCTTATTTGAGCGACCGCTTTCTCAGTCCATGTTTCAACAGCAAGGTCTTTTTACAATCCGTGATACACTCACCAGCTCAAGAATGGACATGATTTATAAACCTTGTTGGTCATGAAAGCTGGCAAACCTTATTGAAACGGGGTAGTTGAGCAGGGTATCAGAATGCTTAGAATATGCATGATTTGAGCAAGCATTTACTAGTCCGTGTGCGCACTTGAAACAAGTCGTATTGATGAGGATGTGTGGTGATACAAGCGACTAAAACGGTCTGCACACAGACACAGTTTTTCTCAACAGTCCTTTGCAGTTTCTATGACGACCATGAAGGTTCGTACAGTCAGATTTATCGATTTGAAATCTTACACACTCTTTGCATTCATTTGCTGAATGTATGTGACTGTTTCACCATTTTGAGCATCCAGTCTGATTCTCTGGACTGACTAATTTCTTCGTCTCATATTCTTAAGATCGTCTGATTACTGAGATATTGTTTTCGGTTCTCAGTTGAACCACGCGAACATGAGACTGCCACATTACCCTCTGCACTAATAGAACGAGACGTTCACCTCAGTATTCTGATGATCATTTTTGGCTGTCAGAATTTAAACATAACCAGTCGATTGAAGCATCAATTCTATTATTGCTCGTTAATATTGTGTCCTTTTTTCTGAACGAGGGGATAAAATGCTGTCATTCTGTTCGTGAAGCGAACGTGTTTACTATTAATACAATGATCTCACTATGGAAATGGGCCGATTTACACATCTGTTTGTACTGTCTGTACTAGCTCGAACCCATGCAATCTGAAGGTAACATTTGTTTGTGTTTCCATCATACTTAAGTCACATACTGAGAAATAATTCAGTAATATCGCATATATGTTTTTGTCCTGTCACTTATTTATTCGGCTACTTCACCTACATTTTAAGCAGTCTTGTGCGATTATCTAGCTGTGTTCTAACATATTTCAACTGTCTTGCACAGTTATTCATGTGGCGCCTGTGACAATTCCGTTTTGTAGCCTAGTTTTCAATCCATTTTGTTCCCTTTTAAACCAACACTCTTCTACGCTTGCAATAACCTATTCTGGCCACATACATTTCTGTTGAATGTTCAGACGAAATAAAGCCGTTTTATCTCCCTTGATGGAATGCACCACAACACAATCATGTTTTGTTAACAACATCTCTGTTGGTTTTATTGTTTGTCGTTTTATATATAACATGGAACTTCGACGCGTTAAGTGAAGTAGGGTGCTATATGGTTATTTCCACCAAGTTGTAGTCGATCATAATCCATGAAATGTTGTAATTGGACGTTAGGACTCTCAGTTTTAATCTATAAACACAAAGTCACTCGTCTTTTGAATTATGTCACTGAACGTTTTATTGTTTTCGGCGTTTAATACCGTCTCGAATTATGTGGATGAATTTTGGTCATGAAATGCGTGATTCATAGGTGTTATCTCGTTGAACACTGGTTCGCACAACGATAGTGGACCTTAATAACTCCTAATCATGAGATCATCAGAAATTGGTATTAGAAAGGCTGCTTTTTATGCGAACCATTTTTTCGAACCGAACTGTTCGAGTGTTATTTGAAATGAAATTCAGTTGTTTACATTTACTGATTATCACCTGTGTTTGATTAAAATTTTAGGTGTGAGATGTACAGTATTAATGATTATTATGTGCGATCTGCACAGGCGAGCCTTAAACGACCTTGTGTATACTGACGCACTACTAAGTATAAAGACCACAGTGACGCTTAGGTGCTCTTCAGCATTGCTTCCTTAAATAGAATGTGAAGAATTGACTCAGCATAGTTGTATTCCATTGTACTCCAAATCGGCATGCAAGCCAGGACATTCATGTCGACTCGTGTACTCGATAGGACAGTCCGGGTTTAGCATTTTCTCAGTCATGGTCTCTGGAACATGTCACTACACCAAATGTTGTCATTCGTTAGGTCTGCACGTAAATGCAGCGTCGTTTTTCTGCCGTTTTCTATGTCTCCAGTCACAACCACTGCGGACCATAAGGTCATGATTTGATGTGCTTTTTCTCTTCAGATGTAAAAGGAACTTATACAACGAATAGGTTTGCATGTCTTCATTGTTAGCGAATATGAAGACCGAAACAAGTTTGACTAATTCACAGCTCCATCAGTCCAGCACCCCATGAACGGCAACCGTCCGTAAAACACGACGCCCTAGGTTATCATTGTGTAGGCGGACGGAATGTTAAGTTTTAACCGGAATGCATAAAACCAGTGCAGTTGATTGTTGATCTACGGGACGCATTGGCGACACAGCTTAAACAGTAGTATAAAAAACTGAAAAGCACTGTTTCTTGACACAAAACGTATGCAATAGGTGATCACCTGTGTGTTGAAAATTTTGTGGCACAGCTGAGTACCAATGGAACATGGTGATAAACTGAAACGGTGTGCAGTGCAACGGAATTACAATACAAACACGTGTAGGTGTTCAGACACTTTCAACCATGCCTGCGTTAGTGTACTATATGAGATGTTGCAATTTTATTCCACACTTGTTAATTCACTTACCAATTACTCAGCAACCCTGTACGTTTATATGTAGTTGATTGCACTGTTGAGTGTGGAGCATTTCAATAGGTTCTTGCGTTTGTTAAATAAGTGAACACACGTTTGCACACACAAAACATGAACATCGAGTGAACCCATGTCCATGAGCCTGAGCGCTTATCAAAGTACATTCTGCTTGACTTTTTGGTTAAGATGAATCACCTTCTGACGTCGCTTTTTTTTCTACATTTTTTCGCGAAATTATGAACCGGTGATGTCGCTAATTTTCTGTTTCACACATTTCCGTGTTTGTGTTTACATAAACCACATGTGCACAAACACACACACCGTTGACGTACACCACAATCTCAGTAGCACTGAGTAACTCAATCCAGGTGGCACGGCGTCAGCGGAGCACACATGATAGCCAACTTCATTTCACATCATTGATCGACCTTCTGTGTGGGTGAATGACAAACCAACAACACTTCTCCCTTGTGCTCAACAACAGACAGCATGAGAGTTTGTTCCGTCGTAGTTTACACACGTACATTTGGGCGTTACTATTTTACGTCATTGATTTTTAATCGCATTTGTGATGAAGAAGAGACAGCAGTAACTGGAACTCATTAGCTGTGTGAGTGGTGATGCAGGCTAACAATAAGTGTTGCATATTCTTCTCTTGACTGAGTGCATTGAAGTCAGGTAAGGTTGTCGCCTTCTTTGTTCTATAGCTTCCAGTAAACCTCGCTTGTTGAAAATGAGTTAACCATACCGTATATACCCTGGAAGTTTTCTCGAATCCATCTTTGTCCTTTGTTCTTGATAGGTCTTGTCTGCTGACGGTACCGTGGAAGTCGGTCGAATCACCAAACAATGGACGAATTTTATTCAAGAATATCTCACTGATGCGGATAACTTTGGAATCTCGTTCCCGATGGACTTGGACGTCAAGGTCAAGGCCATCCTGATCGGTGCAGTATTTTTGATTGTAAGTCTGCATCGAACTTTTTCCTGGACACATTCCCAGTCGGCTTAATAGTTACTGCTATGCGTACAACTAGTTTGTTTTCACTATAAACTATAGCGTATCTCGGAACTAAGTTTAGAGTGCACATGAATTCGTAATTTATTTATGTGATCAACATACATATCTCGATAACACTTTGTCCACAGCCTCATGTCTTGCTTTCATTTTATCTGATTTTTCAAGGACTTCATGTTTTTCGAAAATAATCAACCGAAACGGGATGATTGAATCAAAAACCTCTTATCGTTCTGAGTTCCACTCGACCCTACCAAATCTACTTTCGAATAGAATGCTTTTCGTCTACCCGAATCACTCGACTGTGGTTAATTCAACTTCATGCAAATCCGAAAATATGCCGTGGAATATTACTTCAAAATTTTTTGTGCACTCGTCTATGTGTTTTTTTCAACCGCCTGTTTGTTTTAACCTTACTTCTCCTTTGTGGCTTCATTTGTAACCATTTTCGACCTTTTATTCTGAAAACTTATTTTTTTTTGCTTGTATTATTTGCTACTTTTTGCTAAACATCGTGCAATTTCTATATGGGTAGAGATGTCAGTTAAATTGCTTGATTGGGCTTGGTGCGAAATTCGGA